>JAUCBJ010007510.1:0-123626 GCA_032718475.1 Nemertoderma westbladi
GACACACACGAACTTTACCTTCTGTAAACCTGATCCACCACTGCTGACACCCACACACTAACTTTACCTTCTGTAAACCTGATCCACCACTGCTGACACCCACACACTAACTTTACCTTCTGTAAACCTGATCCACCACTGCTGACACCCACACACTAACTTTACCTTCTGTAAACCTGACCCACCACTGCTGACACACACGAACTTTACCTTCTGTAAACCTGACCCACTGCTGGCACACACGAACTCTACCTTCTATAAACCTGACCCACTGCTGGCACACACGAACTTTACCTTCTATAAACTTGACCCACCACTGCTGACACACACACACTAACTTTACCTTATGTAAACCTGATCCACCACTGCTGACACACACACGAACTTTGCTTTATGTAAACCTGACCCACCACTGCTGACACACACACACACTAACTTTACCTTTTGTAAACCTGATCCACCACTGCTGACACCAACACCCTAACTTTACCTTCTGTAAACCTGACCCACTGCTGCTGACACCCACACACTAACTTTACCTTCTGTAAACCCGACCCACCACTGCTGACACACACGAACTTTACCTTCTATAAACCTGACCCACCACTGCTGACACACACGAACTTTACTTTATGTAAACCTGACCCACCACTGCTGAAACACACACACGAACTTTACCTTCTGTAAACCTGATCCACCACTGCTGACACCCACACATTAACTTTACCTTCTGTAAACCTGACCCGCCACTGCTGACACACACACACGAACTTTACCTTCTGTAAACCTGATCCACCACTGCTGACACTCACACACTAACTTTACCTTCTGTAAACCTGATCCACCACTGCTGACACACACACACACTAACTGTACCTTCTGTAAACCTGACCCACCACTGCTGACACACACACATTAACTTTACCTTCTGTAAACCTGATCCACCACTGCTGACACACACACACACTAACTTTACCTTCTGTAAACCTGATCCACCACTGCTGACACTCACACACTAACTTTACCTTCTGTAAACCTGATCCACCACTGCTGACACACACACACTAACTGTACCTTCTGTAAACCTGATCCACCACAGCTGACACACACACACTAACTTTACCTTCTGTAAACCTGATCCACCACTGCTGACACACACACACGAACTTTACCTTCTATAAACTTGACCCACCACTGCTGACACACACACACGAACTTTACCTTTTGTAAACCTGATCCACCACTGCTGACACACACGAACTTTACCTTCTGTAAACCTGATCCACCACTGCTGACACACACACACTAACTTTACCTTTTGTAAATCTGGCCCACCACTGCTGACACACACACACTAACTTTACCTTTTGTAAACCTGGCCCACCACAGCTGACACACACGAACTTTACCTTCTGTAAACCTGATCCACCACTGCTGACACCCACACACTAACTTTACCTTCTGTAAACCTGATCCACCACTGCTGACACCCAAACACTAACTTTACCTTTTGTAAACCTGATCCACCACTGCTGACACCCACACACAAACTTTACCTTTTGTAAACCTGATCCACCACTGCTGACACCCACACACTAACTTTACCTTCTGTAAACCTGACCCACCACTGCTGACACCCACACACTAACTTTACCTTTTGTAAACCTGATCCACCACTGCTGACACCCACACACCAACTTTACCTTTTGTAAACCTGATCCACCACTGCTGACACACACACACTAACTTTACCTTCTGTTAACCTGACCCACTGCTGGCACACACGAACTTTACCTTCTGTAAATCTGACCCACCACTGCTGAGACACACGAACTTTACTTTATGTAAACCTGACCCACCACTGCTGACACACACACACTAACTTTACCTTCTGTAAACCTGATCCACCACTGCTGACACCCACACACTAACTTTACCTTCTGTAAACCTGACCCACCACTGCTGACACACAAGAACTTTACCTTCTGTAAACCTGACCCACTGCTGGCACACACGAACTTTACCTTCTGTAAACCTGACCCACCACTGCTGACACACACGAACTTTACCTTCTGTAAACCTGATCCACCACTGCTGACACCCACACACTAACTTTACCTTCTGTAAACCTGATCCACCACTGCTGACACCCACACACTAACTTTACCTTCTGTAAACCTGATCCACCACTGCTGACACCCACACACTAACTTTACCTTCTGTAAACCTGACCCACCACTGCTGACACACACGAACTTTACCTTCTGTAAACCTGACCCACTGCTGGCACACACGAACTCTACCTTCTATAAACCTGACCCACTGCTGGCACACACGAACTTTACCTTCTATAAACTTGACCCACCACTGCTGACACACACACACTAACTTTACCTTATGTAAACCTGATCCACCACTGCTGACACACACACGAACTTTGCTTTATGTAAACCTGACCCACCACTGCTGACACACACACACACTAACTTTACCTTTTGTAAACCTGATCCACCACTGCTGACACCAACACCCTAACTTTACCTTCTGTAAACCTGGCCCACTGCTGCTGACACCCACACACTAACTTTACCTTCTGTAAACCCGACCCACCACTGCTGACACACACGAACTTTACCTTCTATAAACCTGACCCACCACTGCTGACACACACGAACTTTACTTTATGTAAACCTGACCCACCACTGCTGAAACACACACACGAACTTTACCTTCTGTAAACCTGATCCACCACTGCTGACACCCACACATTAACTTTACCTTCTGTAAACCTGACCCGCCACTGCTGACACACACACACGAACTTTACCTTCTGTAAACCTGATCCACCACTGCTGACACTCACACACTAACTTTACCTTCTGTAAACCTGATCCACCACTGCTGACACACACACACACTAACTGTACCTTCTGTAAACCTGACCCACCACTGCTGACACACACACATTAACTTTACCTTCTGTAAACCTGATCCACCACTGCTGACACACACACACACTAACTTTACCTTCTGTAAACCTGATCCACCACTGCTGACACTCACACACTAACTTTACCTTCTGTAAACCTGATCCACCACTGCTGACACACACACACTAACTGTACCTTCTGTAAACCTGATCCACCACAGCTGACACACACACACTAACTTTACCTTCTGTAAACCTGATCCACCACTGCTGACACACACACACGAACTTTACCTTCTATAAACTTGACCCACCACTGCTGACACACACACACGAACTTTACCTTTTGTAAACCTGATCCACCACTGCTGACACACACGAACTTTACCTTCTGTAAACCTGATCCACCACTGCTGACACACACACACTAACTTTACCTTTTGTAAATCTGGCCCACCACTGCTGACACACACACACTAACTTTACCTTTTGTAAACCTGGCCCACCACAGCTGACACACACGAACTTTACCTTCTGTAAACCTGACCCACCACTGCTGACACACACGAACTTTACCTTCTGTAAACCTGACCCACTGCTGGCACACACGAACTTTACCTTCTATAAACCTGACCCACTGCTGGCACACACGAACTTTACCTTTTGTAAACCTGATCCACCACTGCTGACACCCACACATGAACTTTACCTTTTGTAAACCTGATCCACCACTGCTGACACCCACACACTAACTTTACCTTTTGTAAACCTGATCCACCACTGCTGACACCCACACACTAACTTTACCTTCTGTAAACCTGATCCACCACTGCTGACACCCAAACACTAACTTTACCTTTTGTAAACCTGATCCACCACTGCTGACACCCACACACAAACTTTACCTTTTGTAAACCTGATCCACCACTGCTGACACCCACACACTAACTTTACCTTCTGTAAACCTGACCCACCACTGCTGACACACACACACTAACTTTACCTTTTGTAAACCTGACCCACCACTGCTGACACACACGAACTTTACCTTCTGTAAATCTGACCCACTGCTGACACACACACAAACTAACTTTACCTTCTGTAAACCTGACCCACTGCTGCTGACACCCACACACTAACTTTACCTTCTGTAAACCTGACCCACCACTGCTGACACACACGAACTTTACCTTCTGTAAATCTGACCCACTGCTGACACACACACACACTAACTTTACCTTCTGTAAACCTGATCCACCACTGCTGACACCCACACACTAACTTTACCTTCTGTAAACCTGATCCACCACTGCTGACACCCAAACACTAACTTTACCTTTTGTAAACCTGATCCACCACTGCTGACACCCACACACAAACTTTACCTTTTGTAAACCTGATCCACCACTGCTGACACCCACACACTAACTTTACCTTCTGTAAACCTGACCCACCACTGCTGACACACACACACTAACTTTACCTTTTGTAAAACCTGACCCACCACTGCTGACACACACGAACTTTACCTTCTGTAAATCTGACCCACTGCTGACACACACTAACTTTACCTTCTGTAAACCTGACCCACCACTGCTGACACACACACTAACTTTACCTTTTGTAAACCTGACCCACCACTGCTGACACACACTAACTTTACCTTCTGTAAACCTGACCCACCACTGCTGACACACACGAACTTTACCTTCTGTAAACCTGACCCACCACTGCTGACACCCACACACTAACTTTACCTTCTGTAAACCTGATCCACCACTGCTGACACCCACACACTAACTTTACCTTCTGTAAACCTGATCCACCACTGCTGGCACACACGAACTTTACCTTCTATAAACCTGACCCACTGCTGACACACACACACACACACACGAACTTTACCTTCTATAAACTTGACCCACCACTGCTGACACACACACACTAACTTTGCTTTATGTAAACCCGACCCACCACTGCTGACACACACGAACTTTACCTTCTATAAACCTGACCCACCACTGCTGACACACACGAACTTTACTTTATGTAAACCTGACCCACCACTGCTGAAACACACACACGAACTTTACCTTCTGTAAACCTGATCCACCACTGCTGACACCCACACATTAACTTTACCTTCTGTAAACCTGACCCGCCACTGCTGACACACACACACGAACTTTACCTTCTGTAAACCTGATCCACCACTGCTGACACTCACACACTAACTTTACCTTCTGTAAACCTGATCCACCACTGCTGACACACACACACACTAACTGTACCTTCTGTAAACCTGACCCACCACTGCTGACACACACACATTAACTTTACCTTCTGTAAACCTGATCCACCACTGCTTACACACACACACACTAACTTTACCTTCTGTAAACCTGATCCACCACTGGTGACACTCACACACTAACTTTACCTTCTGTAAACCTGATCCACCACTGCTGACACACACACACTAACTGTACCTTCTGTAAACCTGATCCACCACAGCTGACACACACACACTAACTTTACCTTTTGTAAACCTGATCCACCACTGCTGACACACACGAACTTTACCTTCTGTAAACCTGATCCACCACTGCTGACACACACACACTAACTTTAGCTTTTGTAAATCTGGCCCACCACTGCTGACACACACACACTAACTTTACCTTTTGTAAACCTGGCCCACCACAGCTGACACACACGAACTTTACCTTCTGTAAACCTGACCCACCAGTGCTGACACACACGAACTTTACCTTCTGTAAACCTGACCCACTGCTGGCACACACGAACTTTACCTTCTATAAACCTGACCCACTGCTGGCACACACGAACTTTACCTTTTGTAAACCTGATCCACCACTGCTGACACCCACACACGAACTTTACCTTTTGTAAACCTGATCCACCACTGCTGACACCCACACACTAACTTTACCTTTTGTAAACCTGATCCACCACTGCTGACACCCACACACTAACTTTACCTTCTGTAAACCTGATCCACCACTGCTGACACCCAAACACTAACTTTACCTTTTGTAAACCTGATCCACCACTGCTGACACCCACACACAAACTTTACCTTTTGTAAACCTGATCCACCACTGCTGACACCCACACACTAACTTTACCTTCTGTAAACCTGACCCACCACTGCTGACACACACACACTAACTTTACCTTTTGTAAACCTGACCCACCACTGCTGACACACACGAACTTTACCTTCTGTAAATCTGACCCACTGCTGACACACACACAAACTAACTTTACCTTCTGTAAACCTGACCCACTGCTGCTGACACCCACACACTAACTTTACCTTCTGTAAACCTGACCCACCACTGCTGACACACACGAACTTTACCTTCTGTAAATCTGACCCACTGCTGACACACACACACACTAACTTTACCTTCTGTAAACCTGATCCACCACTGCTGACACCCACACACTAACTTTACCTTCTGTAAACCTGATCCACCACTGCTGACACCCAAACACTAACTTTACCTTTTGTAAACCTGATCCACCACTGCTGACACCCACACACAAACTTTACCTTTTGTAAACCTGATCCACCACTGCTGACACCCACACACTAACTTTACCTTCTGTAAACCTGACCCACCACTGCTGACACCCACACACTAACTTTACCTTTTGTAAACCTGATCCACCACTGCTGACACCCACACACTAACTTTACCTTTTGTAAACCTGATCCACCACTGCTGACACACACACACTAACTTTACCTTCTGTTAACCTGACCCACTGCTGGCACACACGAACTTTACCTTCTGTAAATCTGACCCACCACTGCTGAGACACACGAACTTTACTTTATGTAAACCTGACCCACCACTGCTGACACACACACACTAACTTTACCTTCTGTAAACCTGATCCACCACTGCTGACACCCACACACTAACTTTACCTTCTGTAAACCTGACCCACCACTGCTGACACACAAGAACTTTACCTTCTGTAAACCTGACCCACTGCTGGCACACACGAACTTTACCTTCTGTAAACCTGACCCACCACTGCTGACACACACGAACTTTACCTTCTGTAAACCTGATCCACCACTGCTGACACCCACACACTAACTTTACCTTCTGTAAACCTGATCCACCACTGCTGACACCCACACACTAACTTTACCTTCTGTAAACCTGATCCACCACTGCTGACACCCACACACTAACTTTACCTTCTGTAAACCTGACCCACCACTGCTGACACACACGAACTTTACCTTCTGTAAACCTGACCCACTGCTGGCACACACGAACTCTACCTTCTATAAACCTGACCCACTGCTGGCACACACGAACTTTACCTTCTATAAACTTGACCCACCACTGCTGACACACACACACTAACTTTACCTTATGTAAACCTGATCCACCACTGCTGACACACACACGAACTTTGCTTTATGTAAACCTGACCCACCACTGCTGACACACACACACACTAACTTTACCTTTTGTAAACCTGATCCACCACTGCTGACACCAACACCCTAACTTTACCTTCTGTAAACCTGACCCACTGCTGCTGACACCCACACACTAACTTTACCTTCTGTAAACCCGACCCACCACTGCTGACACACACGAACTTTACCTTCTATAAACCTGACCCACCACTGCTGACACACACGAACTTTACTTTATGTAAACCTGACCCACCACTGCTGAAACACACACACGAACTTTACCTTCTGTAAACCTGATCCACCACTGCTGACACCCACACATTAACTTTACCTTCTGTAAACCTGACCCGCCACTGCTGACACACACACACGAACTTTACCTTCTGTAAACCTGATCCACCACTGCTGACACTCACACACTAACTTTACCTTCTGTAAACCTGATCCACCACTGCTGACACACACACACACTAACTGTACCTTCTGTAAACCTGACCCACCACTGCTGACACACACACATTAACTTTACCTTCTGTAAACCTGATCCACCACTGCTGACACACACACACACTAACTTTACCTTCTGTAAACCTGATCCACCACTGCTGACACTCACACACTAACTTTACCTTCTGTAAACCTGATCCACCACTGCTGACACACACACACTAACTGTACCTTCTGTAAACCTGATCCACCACAGCTGACACACACACACTAACTTTACCTTCTGTAAACCTGATCCACCACTGCTGACACACACACACGAACTTTACCTTCTATAAACTTGACCCACCACTGCTGACACACACACACGAACTTTACCTTTTGTAAACCTGATCCACCACTGCTGACACACACGAACTTTACCTTCTGTAAACCTGATCCACCACTGCTGACACACACACACTAACTTTACCTTTTGTAAATCTGGCCCACCACTGCTGACACACACACACTAACTTTACCTTTTGTAAACCTGGCCCACCACAGCTGACACACACGAACTTTACCTTCTGTAAACCTGACCCACCACTGCTGACACCCACACACTAACTTTACCTTCTGTAAACCTGATCCACCACTGCTGACACCCAAACACGAACTTTACCTTTTGTAAACCTGATCCACCACTGCTGACACCCACACACAACTTTACCTTTTGTAAACCTGATCCACCACTGCTGACACCCACACACTAACTTTACCTTCTGTAAACCTGATCCACCACTGCTGACACCCACACACTAACTTTACCTTTTGTAAACCTGATCCACCACTGCTGACACCCACACACCAACTTTACCTTTTGTAAACCTGATCCACCACTGCTGACACACACACACTAACTTTACCTTCTGTTAACCTGACCCACTGCTGGCACACACGAACTTTACCTTCTGTAAATCTGACCCACCACTGCTGAGACACACGAACTTTACTTTATGTAAACCTGACCCACCACTGCTGACACACACACACTAACTTTACCTTCTGTAAACCTGATCCACCACTGCTGACACCCACACACTAACTTTACCTTCTGTAAACCTGACCCACCACTGCTGACACACAAGAACTTTACCTTCTGTAAACCTGACCCACTGCTGGCACACACGAACTTTACCTTCTGTAAACCTGACCCACCACTGCTGACACACACGAACTTTACCTTCTGTAAACCTGATCCACCACTGCTGACACCCACACACTAACTTTACCTTCTGTAAACCTGATCCACCACTGCTGACACCCACACACTAACTTTACCTTCTGTAAACCTGATCCACCACTGCTGACACCCACACACTAACTTTACCTTCTGTAAACCTGACCCACCACTGCTGACACACACGAACTTTACCTTCTGTAAACCTGACCCACTGCTGGCACACACGAACTCTACCTTCTATAAACCTGACCCACTGCTGGCACACACGAACTTTACCTTCTGTAAACCTGACCCACCACTGCTGACACACACACACTAACTTTACCTTATGTAAACCTGATCCACCACTGCTGACACACACACGAACTTTGCTTTATGTAAACCTGACCCACCACTGCTGACACACACACACACTAACTTTACCTTTTGTAAACCTGATCCACCACTGCTGACACACACTAACTTTACCTTCTGTAAACCTGACCCACCACTGCTGAAACACACACACGAACTTTACCTTCTGTAAACCTGATCCACCACTGCTGACACCCACACATTAACTTTACCTTCTGTAAACCTGACCCGCCACTGCTGACACACACACACGAACTTTACCTTCTGTAAACCTGATCCACCACTGCTGACACCACACACTAACTTTACCTTCTGTAAACCTGATCCACCACTGCTGACACACACACACACTAACTTTACCTTCTGTAAACCTGACCCACCACTGCTGACACACACACATTAACTTTACCTTCTGTAAACCTGATCCACCACTGCTGACACCCACACACTAACTTTACCTTCTGTAAACCTGATCCACCACTGCTGACACTCACACACTAACTTTACCTTCTGTAAACCTGATCCACCACTGCTGACACACACACACTAACTGTACCTTCTGTAAACCTGATCCACCACTGCTGACACACACACACTAACTTTACCTTCTGTAAACCTGATCCACCACTGCTGACACCAACACCCTAACTTTACCTTCTGTAAACCTGACCCACTGCTGCTGACACCCACACACTAACTTTACCTTCTGTAAACCCGACCCACCACTGCTGACACACACGAACTTTACCTTCTATAAACCTGACCCACCACTGCTGACACACACGAACTTTACTTTATGTAAACCTGACCCACCACTGCTGAAACACACACACGAACTTTACCTTCTGTAAACCTGATCCACCACTGCTGACACCCACACATTAACTTTACCTTCTGTAAACCTGACCCGCCACTGCTGACACACACACACGAACTTTACCTTCTGTAAACCTGATCCACCACTGCTGACACTCACACACTAACTTTACCTTCTGTAAACCTGATCCACCACTGCTGACACACACACACACTAACTGTACCTTCTGTAAACCTGACCCACCACTGCTGACACACACACATTAACTTTACCTTCTGTAAACCTGATCCACCACTGCTGACACTCACACACTAACTTTACCTTCTGTAAACCTGATCCACCACTGCTGACACACACACACTAACTGTACCTTCTGTAAACCTGATCCACCACAGCTGACACACACACACTAACTTTACCTTCTGTAAACCTGATCCACCACTGCTGACACACACACACGAACTTTACCTTCTATAAACTTGACCCACCACTGCTGACACACACACACGAACTTTACCTTTTGTAAACCTGATCCACCACTGCTGACACACACGAACTTTACCTTCTGTAAACCTGATCCACCACTGCTGACACACACACACTAACTTTACCTTTTGTAAATCTGGCCCACCACTGCTGACACACACACACTAACTTTACCTTTTGTAAACCTGGCCCACCACAGCTGACACACACGAACTTTACCTTCTGTAAACCTGACCCACCACTGCTGACACACACGAACTTTACCTTCTGTAAACCTGACCCACTGCTGGCACACACGAACTTTACCTTCTATAAACCTGACCCACTGCTGGCACACACGAACTTTACCTTTTGTAAACCTGATCCACCACTGCTGACACCCACACATGAACTTTACCTTTTGTAAACCTGATCCACCACTGCTGACACCCACACACTAACTTTACCTTTTGTAAACCTGATCCACCACTGCTGACACCCACACACTAACTTTACCTTCTGTAAACCTGATCCACCACTGCTGACACCCAAACACTAACTTTACCTTTTGTAAACCTGATCCACCACTGCTGACACCCACACACAAACTTTACCTTTTGTAAACCTGATCCACCACTGCTGACACCCACACACTAACTTTACCTTCTGTAAACCTGACCCACCACTGCTGACACACACACACTAACTTTACCTTTTGTAAACCTGACCCACCACTGCTGACACACACGAACTTTACCTTCTGTAAATCTGACCCACTGCTGACACACACACAAACTAACTTTACCTTCTGTAAACCTGACCCACTGCTGCTGACACCCACACACTAACTTTACCTTCTGTAAACCTGACCCACCACTGCTGACACACACGAACTTTACCTTCTGTAAATCTGACCCACTGCTGACACACACACACACTAACTTTACCTTCTGTAAACCTGATCCACCACTGCTGACACCCACACACTAACTTTACCTTCTGTAAACCTGATCCACCACTGCTGACACCCAAACACTAACTTTACCTTTTGTAAACCTGATCCACCACTGCTGACACCCACACACAAACTTTACCTTTTGTAAACCTGATCCACCACTGCTGACACCCACACACTAACTTTACCTTCTGTAAACCTGACCCACCACTGCTGACACACACACACTAACTTTACCTTTTGTAAAACCTGACCCACCACTGCTGACACACACGAACTTTACCTTCTGTAAATCTGACCCACTGCTGACACACACTAACTTTACCTTCTGTAAACCTGACCCACCACTGCTGACACACACACTAACTTTACCTTTTGTAAACCTGACCCACCACTGCTGACACACACTAACTTTACCTTCTGTAAACCTGACCCACCACTGCTGACACACACGAACTTTACCTTCTGTAAACCTGACCCACCACTGCTGACACCCACACACTAACTTTACCTTCTGTAAACCTGATCCACCACTGCTGACACCCACACACTAACTTTACCTTCTGTAAACCTGATCCACCACTGCTGGCACACACGAACTTTACCTTCTATAAACCTGACCCACTGCTGACACACACACACACACACACGAACTTTACCTTCTATAAATTTGACCCACCACTGCTGACACACACACACTAACTTTGCTTTATGTAAACCTGACCCACCACTGCTGACACACACGAACTTTACCTTCTGTAAACCTGATCCACCACTGCTGACACCCACACACTAACTTTACCTTATGTAAACCTGATCCACCACTGCTGACACACACACGAACTTTGCTTTATGTAAACCTGACCCACCACTGCTGACACACACACACACTAACTTTACCTTTTGTAAACCTGATCCACCACTGCTGACACCAACACCCTAACTTTACCTTCTGTAAACCTGACCCACTGCTGCTGACACCCATACACTAACTTTACCTTCTGTAAACCTGACCCACCACTGCTGACACACACTAACTTTACCTTCTATAAACCTGACCCACCACTGCTGACACACACGAACTTTACTTTATGTAAACCTGACCCACCACTGCTGAAACACACACACGAACTTTACCTTCTGTAAACCTGATCCACCACTGCTGACACCCACACATTAACTTTACCTTCTGTAAACCTGATCCACCACTGCTGACACCCACACACTAACTTTACCTTATGTAAACCTGATCCACCACTGCTGACACCCACAAATTAACTTCACCTTCTGTAAACCTGATCCACCACTGCTGACACCCACACATTAACTTTACCTTCTGTAAACCTGATTCACCACTGCTGACACCCACACACTAACTTTACCTTCTGTAAACCTGATCCACCACTGCTGACACCCACACATTAACTTTACCTTCTGTAAACCTGATCCACCACTGCTAACACCCACACACTAACTTTACCTTCTGTAAACCTGATCCACCACTGCTGACACCCACACATTAACTTTACCTTCTGTAAACCTGATCCACCACTGCTGACACCCACACACTAACTTTACCTTCTGTAAACCTGACCCACCACTGCTGACACCCACACACTAACTTTACCTTATGTAAACCTGACCCGCCACTGCTGACACACACACACGAACTTTACCTTCTGTAAACCTGATCCACCACTGCTGACACTCACACACTAACTTTACCTTCTGTAAACCTGATCCACCACTGCTGACACACACACACACTAACTGTACCTTCTGTAAACCTGACCCACCACTGCTGACACAAACTAACTTTACCTTTTGTAAACCTGATCCACCACTGCTGACACACACGAACTTTACCTTCTGTAAACCTGATCCACCACTGCTGACACCCACACACTAACTTTACCTTTTGTAAACCTGATCCACCACAGCTGACACACACACACTAACTTTACCTTTTGTAAACCTGGCCCACCACTGCTGACACACACACACTAACTTTACCTTTTGTAAACCTGGCCCACCACAGCTGACACACACGAACTTTACCTTCTGTAAACCTGATCCACCACTGCTGACACACACACACTAACTGTACACGGTTCCATTTACTTAGTATTCTGCAAACAAAAATGGCCATACTGTGAAGGGATCGGTCGACCCCGATTTATCCGGTTTGGTTGTTTGCTTACGCGTCCCCGCCGTGTGTAAAAGGAGTTATTGTAATTCTCCCGATGATGTTAATAATATATGTCGGTACGTATATGATAATATGAGATAATGAGATAACACAGTTAACGATGGTAATAGGCCTAAGTATACAGCAGTACTGATGGATGATGGTGGCGACGACGGTAACAAAGTCACCGCTCTGCTGCTCTGCCCTGACTGCACTGAGATAACTGAGGTGAATGAATAGCACGACTGGTAATATATTGCACGGTTTGGCCTTATTACTGTACCTAGTCGATGCTGTCCCCCCATTGGCTAATATCCCACTTCTCGCCCTTTCACCTTCCCTGGTGTGTTTCCCGTTGCCCCTGTTGTTCTCTCTCTGTTAGGGGTTTGGCCCCTGACCCTTATTGTGTGTTTCTCCTTCCCACTTTATTGGGGTGACACGAGGTTGATATTGGTAATCAACCTCGTGCTCCCAATATTGCTTTACGGTTCTCACTTTATGGGGTTTGGTGAGGCGGAATTGATTCGCTAACACTCCCCCCCATGCTATCTTCCCGGTGAGAAGATAGCATCAACCACTAAGTGCGCTTCAATTCCGCTGGAACTCGATCTATTATCGGGTGTGGGGTGGAGTTATTTTCTTGGAGTCGGCTTTCCAGGCCGCTCCCTATGGGTATGATCTCACTACCCTCTGGCGTCTCGTGTCGGGCCGATCGTGCGCTTCTCTCACACAATTTTTGTTTCCCCAACACTCTCACCACTCTAACTCCGCTCTCTGACTCAACTCGCTCTTACCCTCTCCCCACACCTGAATCGCACTCTTCTCTCTCGCCAACAGTTCCTTTCACTATCTCCTCTCTACTCCCTGCCACTCTTTAAGGCCCTGACCTCTAATGCTACCCCTGTGCTATCATACTATCTACCTACTACTCACTTGCTAACTATCTAACTCTCTTACTAACTCTAACTATCTCTCTAAGCCTACTAACTTTAACTCTAACTCTTCTACTACGTGGCGCTTAGGGTGCCCACAACCCTCTGCTACTACCTCCATCTACGTGGCGCTTGCGGTGCCCACAACCACTCTACTACTAACTCTAACTAAAACCCTCTATCTACGTGGCGCTTGTGGTGCCCACAACCACTCTACTATCTACCCTCTACTACTCTACTACCTGGCACCCTATGTGCCCTCTCTACTACTCTACTCTCTGGCACCCTATGTGCCCTCTCTACTACTCTACTCTCTGGCACCCTATGTGCCCGTCTCTACTACTCTACTCTATCTACATCTCCACCTCAACTAATACCTCTATCTACGTGGCGCTTGCGGTGCCCACAACCACTCTCTGCTACTACTTTCTACGTGGCGCTTCCGGTGCCCACAACCACTCTCTCTACTACTTTCTACGTGGCGCTTCCGGTGCCCACAACCACTCTCTTGCTACTTTCTACGTGGCGCTTCCGGTGCCCACAACCTCTCTACCTACTACTTTCTACGTGGCGCTTCCGGTGCCCACAACCCCTCTACTACTACTTTCTACGTGGCGCTTCCGGTGCCCACGACCCCCCTACTACTACTCGTGGCATGACAATATGCCACACTCCTTACCCCGCCGCCTTCTAACTTCTCTACTTACTATCCTTCTACGTGGCGCTTACGGTGCCCACAACCTCCCTACTACTACTCGTGGCATGACAATATGCCACACTCCCTTACCCCGCCGCCTTCTAACTTACTTACTTCTTCTAACTTACTCCTACTACTACTTACTATCTACTTCTAACTATTATTTAATTATTTTTATTTTTATTTTTAATTAAATAATTAATTTTTTGTGGGAAGGGCGTCTCGCCCTCATTCCCACCCCCCTCAGTCCAAAACCTTGGACGACTAAACTCTAAGGTGCCCCTTCTTCCAGTTGGCACACTCCCACTGCCCTCCTATATGTCCTCTTACTCTTTGCCACACCCTCTTCGCCAATTCCACCTGACCAGGGATTGGCTCTCCCCCTTTCACCACCCCAAGGTTGGGTCTCTCCATCGTCTTCTTAACTAGCTCGTCTCCTGGCATCAAATCCCTGCTGCCCCCCGCCGGCAGAACGAACCGAAAGTGAAAGAACAGGCAGAACAGAAGGTACAACAGTAGTCCCGTCCCCCTCCATCCTGCCTTCCTTCTCGACTTCCCCCTTGTCGGTATGCCTCCAACCCGGACCTGCGTCTCTTCCGGACACTCCTCTGGACACTCCTCCAGACACTCCTCTAGACACTCCTCCCGACACTCCTCCGGGCACTCCCCCGGAGTGTTGTCCTCCGGACACCTCGCCGTCCGCTCCGCTCCATCTCCATACCGATGCTTGTTGGGAAACCTACTCTCCTCTGCCCACTTTCTTACTGTCACCTCCCTATCTGGCTCTACTATCTCCTGTTTCTCCTCTTCGTCCTCTGCGCCTGCGGTGCCTGGTAACATGCACCCTGATGTCTCTGTCACACTGCATGGGATCTTAGTTTTAACTGGGCCGCTAAGCATCCACCCGAACGGCGTGAGGATCGCCGTCGGATCCCGCTGCCTGTCTTCGCCGAAGACCGTCTTCGTTCTCTCGTGGGCCGTCGGGCAGTCCATCCCTACTATAATGGACACCTTCCTAACGTCCACCTTTGGTATTGAGAAATCGATACCGTCCAGGAATCTATATTGTTCGACCTCAATGTTGGTTGGTCGCCTGGCGTTGATGTTTATCGATTCTATGACGTGGATGGGGTCGATCGTCGCCCCATAGTCGTATCCCGGTGCAATCGCTGCTATCCTGCACCGCCCCGCCCTCGTCTCCAGGACCTCATCTTTACTCGAGACGGTAGTCACCGCCATTCTGTTCGGCCTCGTCTTTAGCCCTATCTCTTCGGCCACCCAGTTCTCCACCAGCGTGAAGGCTGCTCCGCTGTCGACCAGCATTAATGTCGTTACTGATCGACCGCCCTCTCCTGATATCTTCACTGGTACTACCCCGAGTAGTACTTTTCTCTTCTTCTCCTCTTCTGTCGTGCTTGTGGCCATGCCTGGCCTCCAGTCTCGGACTCTCTAGCTGCTGTTTCTCTACACTCTCCGGATCTGTGTCCTTCTACCACACATCGATGACATAGTCCGTTTGCGTCTGTGTAGGCTATACGATCTTGTTTGGGCAACGCTTGCCAGTGCTTACAACTCCTGGTCTTATGTGTTCCGTCCCGGTGTAATTGACATTCGAATCCTGGATTATAGCGTTCCCTGTATAGTCCCTCACGTATCGCGCGTAGGTTTATATGTACCGATTTAGTGTTTTGGTTGTCTGTACTCGGCCTACTGGGTATATTGGGATTGTGTTTATTTATGGTGTTATTTTCTTTCTGTCCCTGCCACGGTGTGGCCCTACTACCAGCTAACTGTGGACTAGCAGTCCCCTGTGTGGCCGCATGTGGTAGTGACTGTCCTACTCTCGAGAATGGATCTGTCGGATTATGTTCGGGTTCAGGCCTGTTGTATTCGGTCTTTGGTGCCTTCCCCAAACTATCCTCACTATAGACTGGGTCTGTTATTAATTCGGCTTCATAGTTGAGGAAGCTCGACATCTCTTCTAGGCCCGGTTCCGCACCCTTCTTCTCCCGTGTGGAGAAGGCGATCTTCCTCCACTTCCTTCGTAACCAGATCGGCAGTGCCTGCGCTATCGTGGTGATGTTGTTAGACGCGTTGAGTTCGTATGGTGCGTCTAGCGTCTTTAACACGATTAACGCCTTCTCGACCTTGTTTGCAAAGGTCCTTATGCTAACGGGATTGTCCTGTAGGCCATCCGATGTTATGCCTCTCAGGGTTTGCCGGATGATCTTGGCCGGGTGCCCGTATTCCCTATCTAGCGCCCGCCATGCTGTCGTGAAGCCGCCCTCGATGCCCTGGTATTGCCTCACGATGTCGTATGCTGGGCCTCCTGTATATACTTGCAGATATTTTAGGCACTCCGCCTGCGTCAAGTTCTTACTTAATATTTCGTTACTATACATGCGCCGAAACTGTAGATATTCTTCCGGCCTACTCCCATCGAATTTAAATGGTTCCACAGGTGGTAACTCGATCCTAGTTTTTAATGCATCGATCAATGTGGCCATTCCCATCGCTTGCGCTTCTAATGGGTTCGATGGATGTTGTATAGTTTCTCCTATTGGGTGCGGTCCGTTCGTCCTATCTGTTGTTGATTTTATTTGTTGCGTCGGATATATCATTGGGGGTAACGGCCCCCTCCATATTTCCGTGTCGCATGATCTGTTCTCGTCCAAGGGGTTCGATGTTCTTGCTCCTATTGGGGTATATTGTTGATATTGTGATGGGGGAATGTCACCCTGTCCCCCTCCCACCGGTATGTTTGGTACTGGGGTTGATGTTAATATATTGGGGCCCATACATCTATCTGCAATAATTCCCCCCTCCCCTGGATATATGTTGTGTCCCTGGAA
Source organism: Nemertoderma westbladi (assembly GCA_032718475.1). Classification (NCBI taxonomy): domain Eukaryota; kingdom Metazoa; phylum Xenacoelomorpha; order Nemertodermatida; family Nemertodermatidae; genus Nemertoderma; species Nemertoderma westbladi. Next base: position 18,333 of record JAUCBJ010007510.1, read on the forward strand.
ATTATAGTCATGCTGCTGTACCGGTACCGATATAGGCCTATTCACTTCTTGCCTACCTACCGGTATGTACTCCGCGACTTCCGGGTTTAATCCCGTCGTCCGCGCTACCCTATCGCCTACTCTATCTCTCCCAGCATGGCCTATAATAGTATGTGCAGTAAGGCCTACAGTATGTCCTGCAGTCTGCATGTGCCCTTCCGAATCGAAGTTTATTCTTCGCGAATCTCGAATCTCCCCGCGACTACCGTACTCTCGATCGGCAGCTATATCCCGTCGGGAAGCTTCTCTTCGATCCCCTATCCTGCTCTCGTCTTCGTATCGGTACGTCCTGTACCCCTCTCTTGGTGTGCGGTGCGTTTCTCCGGGGCGACGGCAATCTCCCGAAGTTCGACCCCACTGACTCCCTACCTCCATCTCTACTATCGACGGCTCGCTATCCGTCCTCGCTCTCCGGTTGCTCCTAGCAACGACTCTTCTATTATCTTCCTTTCTTCTCTCTTCGACCTCTCGGTTAAACTCTGCTAATCTTCTTCTATCTTCGACCTCTCTATTATACTCTACTAATCTTCTCCTATCTTCGACCTCTCTATTAAACTCTACTAATCTTCTCTCTTCTGACTGGGCTCGACGTTCCGTCGCCCGCCCTCTCGCGACGTCAACCTGTCTCTCTCTGCTCGATCGCACGCCGCTGGGGATACTCGCAATCCCCCTATTACTCTCCGTCGCCGGGTGTTGCGGTTTACCTAATTCGGCCCGCGCATTATCCGCCGACGCCTGTGGGACACTCCCTGCCCCCCCTCTCTCGCTACTAATCCCTCGCGGTGGGGTGCCCGTAGCCCCCCCCCCCCCCACCCGCTACTTCTAACTTCACTATCTCTTACTACACTTCTGCGTCCCTCTTGTCGGACACTCTCTACCCCCTTTCTCTCGCCACTAATCTTCTGTGGTGGGGCGCCCGTAGCCCCCCCCCCCCCCACCCGCCACTTCTAACTTCACTACCTCTTACTACACTTCTACACCCCTCTTGTGGGGCATTCTCTGCCCCCCCTCTCTCGCCGCTAATCTCATGTGGTGGGGCGCCCGTAGCCCCCCCCCCCACCCGCCACATCTAACTTCAATATCTCTTACTTCGTCTCTACACCCCTCTCTAGTCGACACACTGTCTCTACTGCGGCCGGGTCTATTCACCCCCGCCTCTCTCTCTACTACTGCGTGGCCTACCAGGCCCACCTCGGGTTGGCTCAACCCCGCCACTTCCTGCCTACTAACTACGTGGCCTACCAGGCCGCCGTCTGCCGGGCTATACACGTCTGACGCGTTCACATTAATAGCACCATTCCCAATATTATTTGTTAAATCAATTAAATTATTAGAATTTGAAACGGGATTATTATTTAAATTATTTAAGTTAGAATTATTATTATTTTCAAAATTTAAATTGCTATTCGAATTATTTGAATTATTTTGATTATTCTGAATATTTGAATTAATATTATTATTTGAATTTAAACTTAAATTACTACTACCGGGTAAGATATTTCCTGTAATAAAGGGATTAGGGTTATTTACTACGGTACTATTAATACCAATATTTCCTAACGCACTACTACTACCCCCCCCCCCCCCCCCCCCGCCCGTACGGTTACTGTATGTACTGTACGTGTACCGCACGCTCTGTTCTCTTGCCTCACGCTCTTCGCGTTCACTCTCTTGCTCCTTCCTTCTCCCCATTATCCACTCTAATTTCTCTCTAGTTCTCTCTAATATCTCTCTAGTTTTTAATTCATATGCTGCCAGATTTATCTCCTGTACCCTTCTTTCTTTTGCGGAGGATGTAGCAGACTTATCGGTTGCGACGGACTCCCGCCGCCCCTCCGTCCTACTAACTTTCCCCCGCTTTCTGGGGTCCTCGCTGACCGACGAGGCCGAATCCTCGGAGCTAACCTCGGATTCGCCCTCGTGCGGTCCCGCCCAACCCACTAACTTAACTTCCCTGGCATCGACTAAGTATGGCCCTATGTACACTACACCAGGCCCCATACCCCTACGTTCCCATAGCCCAAACAGTTCGAAGGCAACCCCTCTTGCTCTCTCCTCGGCCAGTTCTCCCTGCCCAGAACGCACTAGGTAATCAAAGTATCTGTTCGACTCACCTAGTCGTCTCCTCAACTTCACCTGGTCTATCTCAGCCCCTCCTCTAGCTTCCTTCAGTTGTTCCCGGGTCGCGGCGTAGGCTCGTCGGAGCCGGACGACCCCGACGTCCTCGTCGTCGACATCTCCTCTCTCCCTCCGGGTTCGACGTCGTACCGTCGGCTCCACCATTACCGTTCCGGTGGGCCGTTCGTCGCCCTCGGCCTGTGGCTGGCCGGCGACATCGGCATATCGACCGCCGCCCTGTGTCGACTCGTCTCTCTCCTCCCCCGTCTCGCTCTCTCCTCTACTCGACTCGCTCTCTCGCTGTAGACGACCCCCCACATCTTGGTTCGCATCGACCGGCGTCGTGGGTCCGTATCGTCTCGCCGTGGCCTCGTGGATCGTTAGATCGCCGTCCGGGGTCCGCGGCGGTGTCGTTTCTCTCTCTCGACTTATGTTATCTTGGGCAACTTTGGACCTCGTTACTGTTAGGGCAGCTGCTTGGTCTTTGTTACTGTTAGGGCAGCTGCTGCTTTGTTACTGTGTTACTGGCAGTCGCAGTCTCAGGCAGCTTGGGATTTTGTTACTGTGACGGGATCGGTCGACCCCGATTTATCCGGTTTGGTTGTTTGCTTACGCGTCCCCGCCGTGTGTAAAAGGAGTTATTGTAATTCTCCCGATGATGTTAATAATATATGTCGGTAAGTATATGATAATATGAGATAATGAGATAACACAGTTAACGATGGTAATAGGCCTAAGTATACAGCAGTACTGATGGATGATGGTGGCGACGACGGTAACAAAGTCACCGCTCTGCTGCTCTGCCCTGACTGCACTGAGATAACTGAGGTGAATGAATAGCACGACTGGTAATATATTGCACGGTTTGGCCTTATTACTGTACCTAGTCGATGCTGTCCCCCCATTGGCTAATATCCCACTTCTCGCCCTTTCACCTTCCCTGGTGTGTTTCCCGTTGCCCCTGTTGTTCTCTCTCTGTTAGGGGTTTGGCCCCTGACCCTTATTGTGTGTTTCTCCTTCCCACTTTATTGGGGTGACACGAGGTTGATATTGGTAATCAACCTCGTGCTCCCAATATTGCTTTACGGTTTACTTTATGGGGTTTGGTGAGGCGGAATTGATTCGTTAACACATACGGATGATTTAGATCAGCAGAACTTCTGTGCAATATTTTATATTTGGGGCCCCATTGGATCAGTTATTGCATTTAGTTGCCCCTATAGAAGACTACTTCGTCTTCTTAATGCTTTATGACAGTATTATATCAGGCGCTGATCCAATGTAACCCCCCTTGTGTAACGGTTATAATGTTGTGCAGTGCATACATTTTACTTTATTGAGTTGGCCTGTAATCTATCCTAGTAAGTGATTTGTAGTGTAACTGCCAATGGGATTGCTTAGTGAGCAACCAGCTGGAGTGAATTGATTATCACATTGTTCTTTGTACATTTCTGCACATTTAAGGTGGTGTAGTTAGTATCCCGGCAGTCACTTAGAGTCATTTACGATAACGATATTATTAGGTGTTTACCCGTTTATACTGGGAGCACAAATTCTTATGATTGTTATTCATATTATATTATTATTACAATATTCTATCTCTAATCTGAATTCTCTTTTTTATAATTTGTTAACAACCATGTTGGGAGAGCTCCAACTGACTCGCCGAAAGATCCTTAGCCCCAATCTAGTTTCTGCTGCTAGCCGATCAACTCAATTCTTTCCCTTTCAAAAAACTCACGAACCTAACGCATTCGTGTACAATAAGAATTTGTGTGCAGCGAATTGGTGCGTTCCATCTCGCCGAAAGAGTTGAAGTTTTGGATGCAGACTATCTGTTGGACTACGGATTTTCTAAAGGAGACATCGCATCTAAAGGTTGATCTTATCTATCTATTCACTGACTCTAGGATGATTAGAGAAATTTCTTTATCAGGCTAAGTACCCGTTATTTATTACTTCGTGACTGAATGAAATTCTAACAGGCTACTAAACTCGATTCAGAAGTTATTCTCGCTAACATTGTGTCATATGTTTTCCGGTCGTTAGGGACACATCGGGCAAACCGACGTTGTTTGTCCGCTGGTACTCTCATATCTGTAAACGAGGGATTATAATCCCTAGCCTCACGAAATAATAGTAAAATAGTTACTTTTGGCTGTTTTTTTTTTAAGTTCTGCTGATCGTATTTTGGTACATTGGTTGAATGATTTCGGCCAATGGTTTTATAATTTGTTAATATTCTCTGTCATAATTTTTGCAAGACGACTCATACTGCCCAGTGCAAAAACCATTTATATCCGGTCGGTTGTTTTAAGACAATTTTTACCCTGATCTTTCCGTATTGTAAACGGAATTATTATACCATTGGTGAGCTCTGTAAATAATTGGTTTAATTATTTTCAGGTTGCCTGCGGGTAATTTACCTTTTGTATGCTTTGTTTATTTTTAGGACTTTAGTATACTGCACATTTATTGCTACAAGAAAATGTCAAGTCTTAATGTTGGTATAGGACCTGGATCCCCAAGGAGTGGAGTGTCTCTGGTTGGTGACCCGTTGTTGGTTGGCGTCCCCATCGCTGACCTCACTGCGGTAAGTCATTCCGAGTTGGTGTCCGGCCACAAACCGTCCATTCCAGCACCAGCTGATATCACATTAAGTACAGCGGTCGCGTTGAAAAGGTCTCACTATCGGGGTGAGCCGTGTTATGATGAGGGCCCGCGGCATGCCTCCATTGGTTCAGCAAACGGCCCCTTAACTCGCCTGAGGGGCAGCGGTACCCCCAGCTCAAACATGGTTGCTAGTGTGACAAGTGTGGGTACCATAAACCGAGGTTTGGGACAACTCTATCGCCACCTGGAATCGGGGTGTGAGGAGATCAACAAAGCACGGGTAAGTTCCACTGTTGACTCTGCCATTTTATACACACTGACACAGAAACTCATTGCCAGGTTTGTCAAGATTAAGGATCGTGTAACACAATTAGAGCGTTACTATATGAGTGTAATGGAACCAGTGAGGACTATGAACAGGTAACTTCTAAGTTTAATTATTATAGAGACTTGTACCATAAAGCTATTGAGACTCCAGCTCATTCTGTAAGTATCCAGGTCACTCCCCCTAGAGAAGTAATTAAAGCTATTACCCACCCGCCCTCAGAGGTACAGAATCTGCAAAGGACATCCGGTGAAGTATTAAACTCTAATTATTATGGCCCGCCTGGGCCAGAACCGGTAGTTGGTGGCACCGCTAATTTAATCATCGATGCTTTAAATCCCAATAAGGTTAGTACTTACTCTGTGGGACATGGGGTCCCTAGGCAAAGACAGGTTAGTGTGGGGGGTGCATCACATTTGTCAGGTAGCTCCTCGAGCTCATCCAAAGTCCAGCGGCTCGCCGAAGCCAAATTAGCAGAACTAGAAGCATCCAGGCTCAAGAGACCCTTAGGCGACAGGAAATTGTTGACCGTGAACGCCATCGTATTCAAGTAGACCTTGAGGCTACACGAATTTCGGAGGCTGGCCAAGAAACTATCTTGAAAGCCACAAAAGCAGCTGAGAAGGCTAAGGAACAAGCAGATGAAGAAACTAGGAAGGCAGAAGCACAGGCCATCAAAGCTGTTGCTGAGGTCAAACGTGTAGCTGCGCCCAATGAACGTCTACAGGTACTAGAAAGTGCAGAGTTATGGTGTCGAGCGCAAAATGTCAGGGACCAATGTAGAAGCCTCTAGTGCCTCTAGTGGCTCTAGAAGCTGACCCGACGCCATTTCTTGGGGATCCCAAGAAATTTGTGTCTTTGAAAAATCGCTTTATGGCTCAAGTGCATTCGAAAGATGTCACTGATGACATCAAATTACGCTATTTGGTCACCTATGTTAAAGGTAAACCTCTGGACCTCATAGAGCATTTTGAGGGTATGACTAATGGATATCAGCTGGCATGGGAAACCCTAGAAAAGAACTATGGGAATCCGGCTTTAATAATTAAGGCTGTCATCGAGGATGTCACACGATGTCGCTTTCCCATAGAAACACCTAGTGATGTAAGGAAGTATGCCCATGATGTGCGATGCACTATGGATGTGCCATGGACTTTAAATTGCCCATAATATGTCAACAACCCCGATTTTATTCAGGGAGTAGCTGTGAACCTTAATGATAGGATGAGGTTACGGTGGGCGAGGAGAGTTACTAGGTTTAGACAGGACCGAGGAAGTGACCCAGGACTTAGACAGTTAGTGGCTTTCTTAGAAGAGGAATCTGACCTCCTAAACTGTCGTATGTATGGTAGGCCAGCCACTGAATCTATTCTCAGAGAAAGGATGGGGGACAAATTCCATGGTTTTGGGACAAAACCATTGCCATTAGCAGGTGACAAGTGTGACCGCCGGGCTACTCGCAATGTTCATCACGTCCCGGAGACACCACGCTTCCCCTCAATCGACGGTAAACAACGGCTTATGACATCATTCCATGAGGAACATTGTGTAGGTCCTGAGGTTATGGAGGAACCATCCTTTTCAGAAGCTAGCGGTGTAGATACTGACAACATTGATAAATTTTCCTGTGAGGCTTATGCAGTAAATCCACAGCATTCCTGCCAAATGTGTAAGGAGAATCATGGTTTATTTAACTGTCAGCGGTTTCGTGAAATATCTCCGAGGGCAAGGTGGGAGTTTGTAGTTGAACATAAGCTATGTCTGAGATGTTAGAGACGTGGACATTGGCGTGATGGGTGCAAAGCCCAGTTCCGTTGCAAGCAGTGTCAGCGACCCCATTCCTCACTGCTGCACCCCGAAAATTTTGAAACAAAGGACACTGATGAACGACTAAAAAACTTTTACGCGGCGAAACGAGATGATGCCTCTTCGAGACTAAAGGATTACTTACCAGATAAGGTAACACAGAGTAGGCCACCATATGGAATATATCAAAGAGTAACAGCTATGGCTACTTATATGATGGACCGCAGAGTCCAGGGGACAGATCAGACTGCTTTAGCTGCAGTATTCCTTAAGGTACTCCCTCTAGCGGTTTCAAATGCCGCAACAGGGGCAGTACTGACTACATTTGTGCTGCTTGATGACGGTTCTACAGGTACGTTTTTGGATGCCCATGTAGCGACGTGTTTAGACATGAACTTGCAGGCACTAAATATTTCAATTAATACTGTACTTACTAAGGATGAAACCAGAACAGTTATGCAGAGTAACTGTCGAGTATCATCAGTAATGCCAAACACCGACATGGTTCTGGCGCTAAATGATGTGGTGGTGATGGACGGACTAAGTTTGAGGTATTCTAGACCGGGGTCGTGGTCTCTAGAACAACTGTCTTATTTGAGGGACATAGACCTAGCATATCCAGAAGTGGATGTTGACAAGATTTCCATGATTGTTGGCTTAAATAATCCGTTGGTGCACAAAAAACTTGAGGAGGTGTGGGGTCCAACAGATTACGACAAGTTGCACAATCCTCACGCAGTTAGAACACCTTTAGGTTGGACATTAGCAGGTCCCATTACATCAACTGTGGCAAACTCATGCTTGGGCCCGAATGAAAATTATAAGGCATCTGCTGATTCATCCCCTCGCATACGAAATTGCTCAGTAGCTCAACCTCTTGAAATATTAGGAGCATCAACTAATTTTGCTGACAATAAGGATAAAGTCTTTGTATATCATATAGACTGTTGTCCCTGGAGGGGAGACAACAGAATGGACGACGAAATAACATCGGACTTGATGACTAAGTATTTTGACTCAGAAGCATTTTATTGTCCATCTAAAATGCAGACCAAATCAGTAGAGGATCGCAGGTGTGAGGAAATTTTAGACGCCACTACAACCCTTGTTAACGGACACTACTCTGTAGGTATGCTGTGGCATGATGCTAACAAACCATTAATCAATAATAAACAACTTGCTATTTCCCGATTACGTTGGATTAAGCGAAAGTTAAAGGGTATGCCCGAGGAACATAAAACGTACCAGGAAGCTCTACATGACTATGAAATAAAGGGTTATGCTCGTAGGTTATCAATGGAAGATAAATTAGCACCAGACGGACCAAGGAAATATTATGTCCCTACTCATCCTGTTTGGAATCCAAATAAGCCAGGTAAACTGCGCATAGTTAACGATGCAGCCGCCACAAATCGAGGTATGAGTTTAAATAGTGAACTTATGGAAGGACCTAACAATTATAACTCGATCCTGGATGTTCTACTTAGATTCAGGGAACATAGGTTTGTATTTGCATGTGATGTAGCCAAGATGTTTCATCAGGTTAGGACTCCTCCGAGGGACTCTCAATCTCGGAAAATCCTATGGTATGAAGGTGATGTTGAACCAGCCGATTTTAGTGGATATATTGTTTATCAGATGCTAGTTAGCATGTTCGGGGCCAAGGACTCTCCTTGTAGGGCCACCCATGCATTACGTAAAACAGCACTAGATAATGTAGCATTGTTTGACGACAAAATAATTAAAGCAATAATACATAACTTTATTACTCAATATTATGCCAATATTACTCAAGGGTAAGCAATTTATAAAAAAATTATGGAGTCAGAAACTGGCATGGGACACAAAACTAGACATTAATCTAGACACAGAGTGGAATGCTTGGTATGCGAATCTGCCAGTACTGGCGAAGTTAGAGATTCCGCGTTCATATTTTTATGGCCAAGTTAGAGACCCTACAGACATCTACGAACTACATCACTTTTGTGACGCTAGTAAAGTTGGTTACGGTTGCATATCTTACATTAGACGAGTACAGAGATTGGGGGACATAACATGCGCTATGGTGCACGCTAAGACTCGGACGGCTCCAATCAAACAGGTTGATATCACAAGGTTAGAGTTGCAGTCAGCACTACTTCTAGTCCGTAGTCACAGACAGATAATTAATGCACTCACATTACCGTTTGTTAGCGTATTCAATTCCGCTAGCCAGCCCCACAAAGTAGGCTTTAAGCAATATTGGGAACACGAGGTTGATTGCCAATATCAACCTCGTGTCACCCCAATAAACGGGGACAACAGGCCCCAGGGGAACACACACAGCGGGGGTCAGAGGTTATACCTCCGGGAGGGAGAGAGTGACAGTAGCGGGGGGGGAAGAGAGTAAAGGGTGAGAAGTGAGTTATTAGCCAATGGGGGGGAAGCATCGACTGAGTAGTGCAATGCGGCCAACCGTGCAATATCTTACCAGTCACCATGTATATTCATTCACTTGTAGTAAGTCAGTTAGTAGGGACAGTACCGGAACTCTAATTACCGTCTCCGTCCGCTGTCAGAAATATATATTATCATTACCAGTACACTACATCAAACGTCAACTATTCGTGCTATTACCATTTGTTATATTATATCCTTGAGCCTATATACACCGATCAATCAATAACTCAGAACTCTTTCACATACACACGGCGGGGACGCGTAGATTAAAAACCGGATAAACCGGGATCCTCCATGGATCCCGTCACAGTAATTAGATCCAACATCTGTCCTGAGTGATTAGATCGAGCAGCTGCCCTAGTAATTAGAACCAACACTGCTGCCCGAGACTGTGACTACCAGCCACCAATCTAAAGTAAAGATAAGATGAGTCAAACAGGAGAGACGACACCGCCGCGGACCCCGGACGGCGATCTAACGATCCGCGAGGCCGCGACGCGACGGTACAGACCCAGGACGCCGGATACGCCGAGCACCCGTGATCCGACAATCCAAACCGAGGGGGACCGTCCACAACCGGAGAGCGAGTCGGGAGGAGAGAGAGACGAGTCGACACACGACGGCGGTCGACGTGCTGATGTCGCCGGCCAGCCACAGGCCAAGGGCGACGGACGGCCCACCGGAACGGCGACGGTGGGGCCACCGGTACAACGCCGGACCCGGAGTGATAGAGGAGATGTCGGCGACGAGGACGTCGGGGTCAGTGATCGACTTCGACGGGCCTACAACGCAACCCGGAACTACTCAAAGAGACCAAAGGAGGGGCCAAGATAGACCAGGTGAAGTTGAAAAGGCGACTAGGTGAGTCGAATGAACACTTTAACTATTTGATGCGTTTTGGGCAGAGAGAACTAGCCGAGGAGAGAGCGAGAGGGGTTGCCAGCGAACTGTTTGGACTATGGGAGTGTAGGGGTATGCAGCCTAGTGTAGTGTACATAGGGCCATACTTAGTCGATGCCCGGGGAATAAAATTAGTGGGTTGGAGGAGACCGCAGGAGGGCGAATCCGAGGTTAACCCCGAGGATTCGGTCTCGTTGGTCGGAGGAAGTTCCGGGAGGCGGGGGAAAATTAGTAGGACGGGAAGGCGGAGGGAATCCGTCACAACCGATAAGTCTGCTACATCCTCCGCAAAAGAAAAACGGGTGATGGCAATAAATCTGGTGTGCCAACTCGATCTGGTGGCGCAAGGTCAGAGAGAATTTGAGAGACAGTTAGAGGAAGAGAGTGCGCTATTAGAGAAGGAGAAAGAACTAGTTAGAGAAAATAGAGAGAAAGCCGAGAAGGTCGCGAGAAGCTTTAGGGAGTGAGTGCGAGGAAATAGGGAGGAAGGAGCAAGAAGAACGTGAGGCGAGAGAGCAGAATGAATGTAAGGAGCATGTGGCGAGAGAAACAGAGTTAGCGAAACAGAATTTGCAAGAGGATAGAGAGAGAGAGAGAGCGGGGAAGCGTGTGCGGGATGATTTACATGCCCGCATAAGCGGACTTATTCAGTATCAAACCAAACAGAAGCGCAGGCTGGAACTGGTGCAGAAGGGGTTGTCAGAGTGACGCTGGCTCGAGTACTTTCGAGGAGCCAAGGGTTGTGGAAACATTTATTAATACCCCACTTACAGGAACCGCACGACAGACCCGAGACTGGTGTGACCGTACGGGCGGGGGGGGGGGGGGGGGGGGGGGGTAATAATAATACTACAGTAGACGACGTTAATATTAATAGTACCGTATTGGATAATTCTAACCAAACCTTTATTGCAGGAAATATTTTACCTAGTAGTAGTAATTTAAATTTAAATACAAATAATCCAAATAATTTAAATAATGATCCAAATCCGAACTTACAAAATAATTCAAATAACGTAGTTGCGCAAAATAATTCAAATAATGTAATCACGCAAAATAATTCAAATAATCTTATTTCGAACGAACAAAATAATTCCGTTTCTAATTTGGGTGCACAAAATAATTTAATTGAGTTAGAATGTGACGGGATCCAGGAGGGATCCCGATTTATCCGATGTGGTATTTAGTCCACGCGTCCCCGCCGTGTATAAGAGTGAAATAAAGATAACTGAGTTCTGAAGTTCGGTGTATAATAATAGGTTATAGGATATAGATATATTGTGAATTATACGGTAGGCGGGATACGGTAACTAAAGTCCCGTGATCCCCTAACTAAACTAATTGGCTGTACCCTACGCTAGCACTGCTGCACTGAGATAACTGAATCACTGATTAATAGGTTATTGGTTATATTGCACGGTGGCCTTACTGCTACTCAATCGATGCCATTCCCCCCTCTGATTGGTTAATACCCTTGTTGGCGCCCCGTGGAGTATTCCCGTTCACTCCACCTGTTCTCCTTGGGTTAGGGGTTTGGCCCCTGACCCTCTATTGTGTGCTTCCTTCCCACTCTTATTGGGATGGCACGAGTTGGTTAATTGCCCAATCTCGTGGCTCCCAATATTGCTTATCGGCTTACAACTTTATGGGGTGTTGGCGGGATTGAATAAGTTAACACTCCCCCCCATGCTATCTTCCCGGTAAGAAGATAGCATCAACCAAAAAAAGTGCGTTACAATCCCGCTGGATCCCGATCTAGTATCGGGTGTGGGGTGGAATTCTTTTCTCTAGGAGCCGGCTTTCCAGGCCGCCCCCTATGGGTATGATAACGCTACCCTGTGTGCCTGGCGTCTCATGTCGGGCCGATCGCGCTCACCTCTTCACGCGATTTTTGTTTCCCCAACATTTTCGCCCTATCTCACCTTCACCTTCACTCTCACCCTAACTCTCTCATACCCTAGGACCTCCTCGTCCCTCACTCAGCCTCTTATTCTCCCCCCCCACACTAGAATTGCGTTCGCACTCTCTCCGCACTTCGCACTCTTATTCCGATTCTCAACTCCACTTTGACTGTTTTATCTCTCCTGACGAACCTCCCCCCCTCTCTCGTGCCGTCGCACTCAAGAAGCGTGAAATTGTCAGTTGTCTCGTCCATAGTGCCATAGTCTGTTGTCCCCCAGTCCCAGTAGCTAATTGAGAAAGGTTGTATGACTATAGTACTTACTCCAAACGTATGTATTTTACTGCTAATCACTACGTACGTACATACGAATTGCACTTATATGGTTATTTGCATTAATTAAATTTATACTTAATAGTTCGTACGTTACATGCGGCGCCTTCCAGGCGCACCACTTCCCAGTCTCAGTCTCATTCCCTCGTCTCCGGGAACTTATCTGTTCCTCCTCACGTCCTCTTCCCTGGCCCGTTTCTTGGTTATCACCGCTCCTCTGGCATCATCCGCTTTCTGTTTCCGGACCTTCGCTGCCACTTCCTTGCTGATCCCGGTCGTCGGCTCCTTGGGCGCTGGTGTTATTAAAGCCCGATACCGCTTCGCCGGTGGCCCCTCAGAATGGCCTGGTTGTCTCCCTCGTGTGGCGTCCCATAGGATCATTTTCATTGCCTTTGGTACGTGTTCCGCCAAGAAATCCCTAAACTCCCTCCGGTTCTCTGGTGTCCACCTGTCCAGGTACCGTTGCGTGTTCATAACTCCGGCGAACGATGCCGCCGTAGCTACCTCTTGATAGGTAAACGGTAACCTTCGCTTTATGATTTCCATGTGGGTCTCCTGGTTTATGAGGAAGAAACCCCACTTGAACTCTTGGGCCTTCATGCGCTGGCGCGTCATGGCCCCGACGTCGGCCCACTCCTCGAACCTCGTGAACTTCTCCTCGTCGCTCATCCAGTCGCACTCGCGTCCGTAGTGCCCCCGAAAGTGGCACTTTGGACATCGGTTATGCAACCGTGGACACGCCCCCATCCTGTGACTTGGTTCTCTACAGTAGAGACAAAAGGTTCCCCGTTGGAACCGGTATAGGCAGCTGCTTTCCTGATGGGTCTGTCTCCCACAGTAGTCGCAGCCGAGTACCAATGTCTCCCGTCCCACCTCGTCCTTCGTCCCAAGCGATCTCCGCGGTCTATGGAGTCGCTGGTAGGCAAACTTCTCCACGTTGCTCTCCCTGTTTACGTCGATCTCTCCGCCCCTCTCGGGCATCGTCTCCCCGAATACTATCCGTGGTGCCGTCCCCGGTTGCTCGCCCAACCTGATGGTGCTCCCCGCGAAATCCATCGCCGGCCCCTCGTGCACCCAGGTCCGCTTGCCGGATCTGTTCCAGAAGGCCCTCGCCCCACTGGCCGTCACCACCCTTCCGCCAACCCAGTCCGTGTCCGAGTGGCCTATCCTTTCGATGGGCGGCATCTCTCCGAACTCGTCGTCGTCGTCCTCCTCTTCTGGTAGTGTCTCCAATCCCGGTATCCCGATGGATCCACTATGTCCCTTCCCGCCTTGGCTCTCGCCCGTAGCTCTCCATCCCTCTAGCTCCCTTAACTTCCTTGGCGGTTGGTCGCCCTCGGCGCCCGCTGGTATGGGCATCGTTTGCAACCCCGACGTCGACTGTTTCGGCGATCCCACCGTCCATCCCAATTCTCGTCCTAGAGACTCCCCCGAACTCCCTGACGAAGTCCAATGAAGCTCGTCTAGGCCCGCCTGTTCCTCGAAGCCATAACTCTGTGTCCTGGCCTCCTCTTCCCTCTCCTCTGCCTCTATCCTCTCCCGTCTAGCGACTTCTTCCAGTCGCTTTGCTTCCCGTCTATCCATCTCTAGCTGCTCCCATCTCTGATACGGTGTATCTGTCTCCCCATCTACCAGATGTCGGCTGTTGTAGTACACCGACTCGCCCTTCAGCCCCGGGTGGTCTACCAGACCGTCAAAGGCCGTCTTAAAGGCTCTCCTGTAGCTTAGGGGTGATCCCGATAACAGAAATGCCCCTGGTTCCCTTTCGATAACTACGGTCATGAATAAGTTAAGCAAACTTATCATCATCCAGTCCTCCTGCAGGATATATCGCTTCTGATATACCTTTATCGCTCCTCTGCGAAACTGATATACCTCCTGCTTTCCCGGTCTCGCTCCCCACTTCAGCGAGTTCGCTAGTTCTGCTCCGTATTCTTCCCTAAACTTCCCCCAATCCATTGGTTTGTGGCATACGAGCCCCAATAATTGGCCCATCGCCACCGCCCCGCATTGGCCTGAGTTCTCGACCACCCCCAATCCATCCGGTGCCGTCATAGCCATAAAGACTTTCTGCATATCCAGGAGGTTGGTGGCGTCCGGACCGATGATCCTCTCCGCGTCCTCGCGAATCGCCGATCCCACTTTCGTCGTCGACTTCTCTCTTACTAAGACTTGTACCGCTTTCGGCAGTCGGTCTAATTTCGGCCCGTCCTTCTTCCCATACGTCCCTAGGTCGAATAAGAAGAGTTACTGTGGAGTATGGTCCTGGCCGACCCTGCCGTTCCTCGTCTTGAACCCGCTTCGTCCTCCACGGTTCCCTCGTCATCTAGGATCATATATCCTCCTCTGTTGACGGACTCTATGAATCTTTTCCAGTCCTTCCTCGGCGATTCCCTCGGATACTTCGGAATCCCGAACTTCGCTTCGTCCCCTTTCACCACGTAGTGGAAGTGTTGGAAGATCGCGTTGTCCAGCGACGGCGTCCCGTAGGTCCCGACCAACCGCTGTTCGTGCGCCTCCCGGAAGTGATCCTGCAGCGCTCGTGCCGCGTGACCCCTTTCCAACCTCTCGTAGTATCCTCTCGTCTTTTCCTCCGGGTGTCTTTCGGTGAAATCCACCAATATTTCTTTTCCTCCTGACTCCGCCTTTCTCTTCCTGATCAGCTTACTCGCCATTCCGAACACTACACTCGCTCACCTGCAGGGTGGTGCCTTACCAAGGCGCAATACAGATGAGTGATGTATTAAGATGTTTCGTACAGTTCGATAATGGCCTACTTTTCTACTTAACTGCGCCTTTCAAGCTTAATTTAATCTAATTAATTTCGGAGCTAGTAAATCAGCCTAATTTACAATTTCCGTCCGTTACTTTTATTATGTTCTAGAACGACTTTCCTTGTGTTACCACTATTTTCCGATTTTTAGCCCTATTCTATTTATTTATTTATTTTGCTTTGATTCTACTGTCTTACTACTTACTACTGCCTATGGATTTTATTCTATTCTCTCTCTGATCCATATTCTGGCCTACTCTGTGGGCCTATGCAGTACAGCAGTATGCGTCGTGTGGCCACACGATTTATCCAGCTGCACTCATATGCCCCCCTCTCGCTACTAACTCTACTTACTGCTAACTAATATCTATATCCTATTTACCCCTTTTACCTCTTACTCTCTCTCTCTAACTAATGGTACTACGTACCCTCTAACTCTAACTCTAACTAGGTACTACGTACCTACTAACTCTCTAACTATCGGTACTACGTACCCTCTAACTCTAACTCTAACTAGGTACTACGTACCTACTAACTCTCTAACTATCGGTACTACGTACCCTCTAACTCTAACTCTAACTAGGTACCACGTACCTACTAACTCTAACTATCGGTACTACGTACCCTCTAACTCTCCAACTATCGGTACTACGTACCCTCTAACTCTAACTCTAACTAGGTGCTACGTACCTACTAACTCTCTAACTATCGGTACTACCTACCCTCTAACTCTAACTCTAACTAGGTATTACCTACCTACTAACTCTAACTATCGGTACTACGTACCCTCTAACTCTCCAACTATCGGTACTACGTACCCTCTAACTCTAACTAACTATTGGTACTACGTACCCTCTAACTCTCTAGCTCTAGGTACTACGTACCTACTAACTCTAACTAACTATTGGTACTACGTACCCTCTAACTCTCTAGCTCTAGGTACTACGTACCTACTAACTAACTAACTTTAGGTACTACGTACCTACTAACTAACTAACTAACTCTAGGTACTACGTACCTACTAACTAACTAACTATTATTTTTATTTTATTTTATTTTTATTTGTGTGGGAAGGGCGTCTCGCCCTCAATCCCACCCCCCTCAGTCCAAAACTTGGACGACTAAACTCCACTCTAACTCCGCTCTAAGGTGCTCCTTCTAAGAGACAGGTAACACCTCTGCCCGCACCTTTTACGGATCTAACTCTTCCATCCCAGTCCAACCTGTTGGACAACTCAGCGACCCAAGGGGTGATTCCTCCAGCAGGCAACTCTCCCACTGCCCCCCTATAGGTTCTCTAATTCTTCGCTCCACTCTCCTTGTCAATTCGATAGGTGGTCTTTTCTCCTGTTTTGGCAAATGCTGTCTCCTATTTATGTTTCTGATCTCGTGGTCGTCCCTTGGCGGCAAAGTGCCACCCTTCAACGTGTCACCCGGCGGTATAATGCCGCCCCTGTTCTTCTCCTTAATTTTAGATGCCACCTCTGTTGGCCTCCCCCTTAATATGTGTGCTGGCATTAAAGGCTTCAACGACCCCCGTTCGTCCTTCGGTATACACGATGTCTGCCCATGTAATGCCCCCTCGCACTCTGTCGGTTCCGCGTGCATACGCAGCACGCCTCCTACTCTCCCGCCTCCTTTGTCCACCATATGTTTATTCATGGGCTTCTCTGCCCCTGGTCTGATCGTCTCACATCTTCTCCCTTTCCCTCTTGTATTCTTACTCGGCTTCCCCCTTGTCGGTATGCCTCTCAACCGGACCGGCGTCTCTTCCGGACGCTCCTCTGGACACTCCACCGGACACTTCTCCGGTTTGTCCTCCCGACACTCCACCGTCCGCTCCTCTCCATCTCCATACCGATACTTGCTGGGACCCTTATTCCAACCCATCGCCTCTAGGTCTTCCGCATCCATACCATTCTCCTCCGCCCACTCTCTTGGTGTTGCTTCTACTTCTAGCTGTCTACCACTATTGCCCATCTCTGGCCTCTCCTCTATTTCGTCAGTTCCTGGCATCATGCATCCTGAGCTCTCGGACACATGGAATGGTATATTACTCTTAATTGGGCCTGTCAGTGTCCACCCGAATGGTGTTAATATTGCCACCGGGTCACTCTGCTTGTCTTCGCCGAAGACCGTTTGCATTCTCTCGTGGGCTGTTGGGCAGTCCATGCCTACTATGATGGATACCTTCCTAACGTCCACGTCTGGGATTGAGAAGTCAATGTTGTCCAGGAATTTGTATTGCTCGACCTCGATGTTGGTTGGCCGCCTGGCATTGATGTTAATTGACTCTATTACTTGGATGGGGTCGATGGTTGCCCCATAATCGCATCCTGGTGCCACTGCTGCAATTGCGCACCGTCCTGTCCTCATCTCTAGGATCTCGTCTTTGCTAGAGATGGTTGTCACCGCCATCCTGCTTGGCCTCGTTCTCAACCCTATTTCTTCGGCTACCCATTCCTCAACTAATGTGAAGGCAGCTCCACTATCAACCAGCATTAGTGTTGTTACTGATCGATTGCCTTCCCCGATCACTCGTACTGGTACTACTCCAAGTAGCACTGTTCCTCTCTTCTTCGCCCCTACTGTGCTCGTTGCCATCGTCTGGCCTCTCCTTTGGCCAAACTTGACCGGCTTCTCTAGGCATTCCCTGGCCTTGTGTCCACTCTTCACACATCGCGAGCAGATTTTATTGCTCGACGCGTAATCTATCTGGTCTTGCCTCGGTAGCGCCTGCCAGTACCTGCAATTCATAGTTTTATGAAGCGCATTTGCGTGTAGCTGGCATTTGCTCTTTGGGTCGTAGCCCTCTTTATACAATGCATTGCGTATCGCAGTTATATTCGTACCAAAGTCCCTACTATTCTTATTGACTGGATTTGGCCTACTGGACGTACTGGGGTTATGTTTATTCATGTCGTTATTGTTCCCCTGTCCGTTCCATGATGTTGTCTTATCTTCGTTTGCCTGTGGACTTGCAGTCCCCTGCGTCGCTGCGTATGGCAATGATTGTCTGAGCCTCGGCAATGCGTTTGATGTATTGTGCTCTGGTTTGGGCCTGTAGTGATCTGTCTTTGGTCCCTTTCCCAGGCTATCTTCACTATAGACTGGGTCCGTTATTAGTTCAGCCTCGTAATTTAAGAAGTTTGACATTTCTTCTAAACCTGGTTCCGCACCCTTCTTGTCTCGGGTGGAGAAAGCGATCTTCCTCCATTTGTTGCGCAGCCAGCTCGGTAGTGCCTGCGCTATCGTGGTGATGTTATTGGACGCGTTGAGCTCGTATGGCGCATCTAGCGTCTTCAGCACGATCAGCGCCTTCTCGACTTTGTTAGCAAACATCTTAATGCTAACGGGATTATCCTGTAGGCCACCCGATGTTATGCCTCTCAGCGTTTGCCTGATGATCTTGGCCGGGTGCCCGTATTCCCTATCCAGTGCCCGCCATGCTGTCGTGAAGCCGCCCTCTATTCCCTGATATTGCCTCACGATGTCGTATGCTGGGCCTCCCGTGTATACTTGTAGATACTTTAGGCACTCCGCCTGCGTCAAGTTTTTTGTTAGTATATCGTTACTATACATTCGCCGAAACTGTAAGTATTCTTCCGGCCTGCTCCCATCGAATTTGAACGGTTCCACGGGTGGTAATTCGATCCTCGTTTTCAACGCATCGATCAACGTGGCCATCCCCATTGCCTGCGCTTCTAATGGATTCGACGGGTGCTGTATAGTTTCCCCTGTCTGGTGCGGTTCGTCCGTCCTATTTCTTGATCTTCTCTGACTCGGATATGTCATCGGGGGTAGCGGCCCCCTCCATATGTCTGTATCACACGACCTGTTTTCATCTAGGGGTCTCGTTGTTCTTGTTCCTGTCGGGGTATATTGTTGATATTGTGATGGGGGAATGTCACCCTGTACCCCCCCCACCGGTATGTCTGGTACTGGGGTTGATGTTAATATGTTGGGGCCCATACACCTATCCGCAATAATTCCCCCTTCCCCTGGGTATATGTTATGTCCCTGCATGCTGTAGTCATACTGCTGTGCTGGTACCGGTATAGGCCTATCAGCTTCTGGCCTACCCGCCGGTATGTATTCCGCGACTTCCGGGTTTAATTCCGTCGTTCGCGCTATCCTATCGCCTATATATCCTCTCTCAGTATGGCCTATGGTATGTGCAGTAAGACCTACAGTATGCCCTACAGTCTGCATGTGTTGCTCGGGATCGAAGTTTATTCTTCTCGAATAATCCTCCCCGCGGCTACCGTATTCTCGATCGGTAGGTATATTCCGTCGGAAAGTTTCTCTTCGACCCCCCTCCCCACTGTTTTCATCTTCGTACCGGTACATCGCGTACCCCTTTCTCGGCGTGTAATGCGTCTCACCGGATCGCATCCCTCCGGGGCGACGGCAATCTCCCGGAGTCCGACCCCACTGACTCTCCGTTCTCATCTCGACTATCGACGGCTCGCTGTCCGTCCTCGCTCTTCTATCTTTTGCGGCGATACTTCTACTACTCTCTTCCTCTCTTCTCCTATCAGTGGAATATTCCCGCTCACGAGATCTCTCGTCGACCTCCCGGTTAAACCCCACTGTTCTTCTTTCCTCCTCTGATCGGGCTCGACGCTCCGTCTGCCCTCCCGCGACGTCAACCTGTCTTTCTCTGCTCGATCGCACGTCGCTGGGGATACTCGCAATCCCCCTATTACTTTCCGTCGCCGGTTGTTGCGGTTTACCTTGTTCGGCCCTCGCATTGTCCGCTGACGGCTGTGGGACACTCTCTGCCCCCCCCCCCTCTCGCCGCTAACTTTCTGTTGTGGGGTGCTCGTAGCCCCCCCCCCACTCGCTACATCTAACTTCGCTACCTCTCTCCCCGCTATTATATACCTCTCTAGTCGACACATCGACCCTACTGCGGTCGGGCCCATTCACCCCCGCCTCTCCCTCTGCTATTGCGTGGCCTACCAGGCCCTCTACTCCCTGCCTACCAACTACGTGGCCTACCAGGCCCTCAGCTTCCTGTCTACTAACTACGTGGCCTACCAGGCCCTCTGCTCCCTGTTTACTAACTACGTGGCCTACCAGGCCCTCTGCTCCCTGTCTACTAACTACGTGGCCTACCAGGCCCTCAGCTTCCTGTCTACTAACTACGTGGCCTACCAGGCCCTCTGCTCCCTGTTTACTAACTACGTGGCCTACCAGGCCCTCTGCTCCCTGTCTACTAACTACGTGGCCTACCAGGCCCTCTGCTCCCTGTCTACTAACTACGTGGCCTACCAGGCCCTCTGCTCCCTGGTTACGTAGGCCCGACGTGTTTACATTAATAGCACCCATATTGGAAACGGAATTAATTTGCTCATTTGAAACAAAATCATTTGTATTATTCTGCGCGACTACGTTATCTGAATTATTTTGTAAATTCGGGCTAAGATCATTATTTGAATTATTCGAATTATTCTGTGTAATTGCGTTATTTATGTTATTTTGCAGGTCCGAATTCGAGTTATTATTTTGATTATTTGAATTATTTTGCGTAACTACATCAATATTAGGATTATTTTCTACATTAACACTGGGATTGTTCTGATTTAAATTTAAATTACTACCACTAGGCAAAGTATTTCCTGCAACAAAGGTTTGATTAGTGTTATCCCATACGGTACTATTAATATCAACAATGTCTACTGTACCATTATTATTATTATTACCCCCCCCCCCCCCCCCCGCTCGTACGGTCGCACCAGTCTTGAGTCTGTCGTGCGGTCCCTGTCAGTGGGGTATTAATAAATGTATCTACGGCCCCTGGCTCCTCAAAAATACTCGAGCCGGCCCCGCTTTCAGACGGCAACACTCGGACCAATTCCAGCTCGTGCGCCCGTCTAATCTTATTTTTTGCCGATACACCTTGGCGTTTCTCTAATTCCCTTAACTCTCGCTCAGCCTTTGCCCCTCTCTCCTCACTCTCCTGGCTGTCCTGTCTGGCCGACTCTACTACACTCCTAGCGTTCTCCCTTCGTCTCGCCTCACGTTCTTTGCGTTCCTTTTCCTTTCTTGCCTCATATTCCTTGCGTTCCTTTTCCCTTCTTGCCTCATATTCCTTGCGTTCCTTTTCCCTTCTCGCCTCACGTTCCTTGCGTTCCTCGTCCTCCCTTGCCTCACGCTCTCTGCGTTCCCTTTCCTCCCTAGCCTCACGCTCTCTACACTCCTTTTCCTCTATTTCGTCACTCTCCCTAAGGCTCCTCAAAGCCCTTTCGACCCTCTCACCATTCTCTTTAATCAATGCCGCTTCCCTCGCTAACCGCGCTCTCCCCTCCTCTAGCCGTTCCTCCATTTCCTTCTGACCTTGCTCTGCCACGTCGAGGCGGTATGCGGCACCTATCTCTCTCACCACTCTTTCTTTCGCGGAGGATGTAACAGACTTATCGGTTACGACGGACTTCCCCCGCTTTCCCGACCTACTA
The DNA here is from genome assembly GCA_032718475.1 of Nemertoderma westbladi. Classification (NCBI taxonomy): domain Eukaryota; kingdom Metazoa; phylum Xenacoelomorpha; order Nemertodermatida; family Nemertodermatidae; genus Nemertoderma; species Nemertoderma westbladi. The sequence goes on from JAUCBJ010007510.1 coordinate 40,040, forward strand.
ACTTTCCCCGGCCTCCCGGAGCTTTCTCCGACCGACGAGGCCGAATCCTCGGGGTTAACCTCGGATTCGCCCCCTTCGAGTCCCCTCCAACCCACTGGTTTTACTCCCCGGGCATCGACCAAGTATGGCCCTATGTACACTGGCGCTACACTAGGTTCCATACTCCCACACTCCCATAGTTCAAACAGTTCACCGGCTATCCTTTCTGCTCTCTCCCCGGCCAGTTCTCTCTGCCCAAAACGTATTAGGTAATTTAAGTGTCTATCCGACTCACCTAGTCGCTTTCTCAGTCTCACCTCGTCTACCTTCGCCCCTTCCTTCTTGGCGTCGCTTATCAGCTTCCGGGTCGCGTTGTAGGCCCGTCGAAGTCGCTCAGAAACCCCGACGTCCTCGTCGCCGACCTCTCCTCCGTCCCTCCGGGTTCGACGTCGTACCGGCGGCTCCACCGTCGCCGTTCCGGTGGGCCGTCCGTCGCCCTCGGCCTGTAGCTGGCCGGCGACATCGGTACCGATCTCTCCTCCGTCTCTTCGTGTCCGACGTCGCACCGTCGGCCCCACCGTCGCCGTTTCGGTGGGCCGCTCGTCGCCCTCGGCCGGTAGCTGGCCGGCGACATCGGCGCGCCGTTCTCCGTCCCGTGTCGACTCATCTCCCTCTCCCTCCGTCTCGCTCTCTCTCTCTCTTGGCTCGACTTCGGGTTCCAGGCCCTCCTCGTCCTGTGCTTCCGGTTCGCCCGTTATCGATGGCTCCGGCGTCGTGGGCCTGTATCGTTTGGTCGCGGCCTCGCGGATCGTTAGGTCTTCGTCCGGGGTCCGCGTTGGTGTCTCGCCCGATTCACTCATCTCGTTTGTGGCTGATGATTCGGCTAGCTAGGTTGCAGTTCTTAGAGTTTAACTAGGGCGGTAGCTCGGTTTAGTTACTGTGTTTAGCTGGGGAAACAACACCGTTTTAGTTACTGTGACGGGATCCAGGAGGGATCCCGATTTATCCGATGTGGTATTTAGTCCACGCGTCCCCGCCGTGTATAAGAGTGAAATAAAGATAACTGAGTTCTGAAGTTCGGTGTATAATAATAGGTTATAGGATATAGATATATTGTGAATTATACGGTAGGCGGGATACGGTAACTAAAGTCCCGTGATCCCCTAACTAAACTAATTGGCTGTACCCTACGCTAGCACTGCTGCACTGAGATAACTGAATCACTGATTAATAGGTTATTGGTTATATTGCACGGTGGCCTTACTGCTACTCAATCGATGCCATTCCCCCCTCTGATTGGTTAATACCCTTGTTGGCGCCCCGTGGAGTATTCCCGTTCACTCCACCTGTTCTCCTTGGGTTAGGGGTTTGGCCCCTGACCCTCTATTGTGTGCTTCCTTCCCACTCTTATTGGGATGGCACGAGTTGGTTAATTGCCCAATCTCGTGGCTCCCAATATTGCTTATCGGCTTACAACTTTATGGGGTGTTGGCGGGATTGAATAAGTTAACATAGAAGATTTAATTGATCTAACCAATGGCAATACCAGTGGTGCTATTAATGTGAACGTGTCGGACGTGTATAACCCGACATATGAGGGCCTGGTGGGCCGTTCAGTTAGTAGGCAGGAAGTGGCGGGGTTGAGCCGACCCGACGGGGGCCTGGTAGGCCACGTAGTTAGTAGGCAGGAGGTGGCGGGGTTGAGCCAACCCGATGGGGGCCTGATGGGCCACGTAGTTAGTGGGCAGGAGGTGGCGGGGTTGAGTCAACCCGACAGGGGCCTGGTAGGCCACTTAGTTGGTAGGCAGGAGGTGGCGGGGTTGAGTCAACCCGAGAGGGGCCTGGTAGGCCACGTAGTAGTAGAGAGAGAGGCGGGGGTGAGTAGACCCAGCTGCAGTAGAGACATTGTGTCGACTGAAGAGGGGTGTAGAAGTGAAGTAAGAGGTAGTGGCGTGACATGTGGCAAGTGGGGGGGCTACAGGAGCCCCACAACAAGAAGTTAGCGGCGAGAAGGGGGGGCAGAGAGTGCCCCACAAGCGTCGATGGATAGTGCGCGGGCCGAATTAGGTAAACCGCAGCACCCGGCGATGGAGAGTAATAGGGGGATTGCGAGTATCCCCAGCGGCGTGCAATCGAGTAGAGAGAGACAGGTTGATGTCGCGAGAGGGCGGACGAAGCGTCGAGCCCGATCAGAAGAGGGAAGAAGGAAACGCGACCTGACGAGGCGCACCATGCGTCGAGAGAGGGGTACGCGATGTACCAGTACGAGGACGAGAGCAGTAAAGGGGGTCGGAGAGAAACTTCCCGGCGGGATCTAGCTACCGATCGAGAATGCGGTAGCCGCGGGGAGGATTATTCGAGAAGATTAAACGTCAATCCCAAGCGACACATACAGACTGTAGGACATACTGTAGGCCTTACTGCACATACTATAGGCCATGCTGGCAGAAATAATGTGGGCGATGGGATTAAACCCGGAAGTCGCGGAGTACATACCGGCAGGTGGGCCAGAAGCTGATAGGCCTATACCAGTACCAGTACAGCAGTATGACTACAGCATGCACGGACATAACATATACCCAGGGGAGGGGGGAATTATTGCGGATAGGTGCATGGGCCCCAATATATTAACATCAACCCCAGTACCAAACATACCGGTGGGGGGGGGGGGGCAGGGTGACATTCCCCCATCACAATATCAACAATATACCCCAATAGGAGTAAGAACAACGAACCCCTTGGATGAAAATAGATCATGCGACACCAAAATATGGAAGGGGCCGCTACCCCCAATAATATACCCAAGCCAAAGGAAGCCAGGTAATAGGACGGACGGACCGCACCCAACAGGAGAAACTATACAATATCCATCGAACCCATTGGAAGCGCAAGGGATGGGGATGGCCATGTTAATCGATGCGCTAAAAACTAGGATCGAATTACCACCCGTGGAACCGTTCAATCTCAATGGGAGTAGGCCGGAAGAATATCTACAGTTTCGGCGCATGTATAGTAACGAAATACTAACAAAGAGCTTGACGCAGGCGGAGTGCCTAAAGTATCTGCAAGTATATACAGGAGGCCCAGCATATGACATCGTGAGGCAATACCAGGGCATCGAGGGTGGCTTCACGACGGCATGGCGGGCACTGGACAGGGAATACAGGCACCCGGCCAAGATCATCCAGCAAACCCTGAGAGGCATAACATCGGGTGGCCTACAGGATAATCCCATTAGCATTAAGACGTTCGCGAACAAAGTCGAGAAGGCGCTAATCGTGCTAAAGACGCTAGACGCGCCTTACGAACTCAATACGTCCAACAACATCACCACGATAGCGCAGGCACTACCGATATGGTTGCCCAACAAGTGGAGGAAAATCGCTTTCTCCACTCGAGATAGGAAGGGTGCGGAACCGGGTTTAGAAGAGATGTCGAGCTTCTTGAACTACGAAGCTGAATTAATAACAGACCCAGTCTATAGTGAGGACAGCCTGGGAAAGGGACCAAGAACCGATTACCACAGACCGAAACCAGAACACAACGTGTCAAACGCCTTACCAAAGCTCAGGCAATCACTGCCATACACAGCGACACAGGGGAATGCTAGTCCACAGGTAGCCGGGGGTAAGACCACATCATGGAGCGGACAGGGGAAAAATAACAACACAAATAAACATAACCCCAGTATGCCCAGTAGGCCGAGCCCAAACAATAAGAATAGTAGGGACTTTGGTACAAATGCAACTGCGATACGCAATACGCTGTATAAGGACGGCTACGACCCAAAGAGCAAATGCCAGCTACATACAAATGCGCTTCATCAGACCATGAATTGCAGGTACTGGCAAGCGCTACCCAGGGAAGATCAGGTAGAATACGCGGCAAGAAATGAGATCTGCTCGCGATGTGTGATGAGTGGACATAGAGCTAGACAATGCAAGGAGATGCCGATTAAGTTCGGTCAAAGTAAAGGCCAAACGATGGCAACGAGCACAGTAGGGGCAAAGAAGGGAGGAACGGTACTACTTGGGGTAGTACCAGTGCGAGTGATTGGGGAAGGCAATCGATCAGTGACCACACTGATGCTGGTCGACAGTGGAGCTGCCTTCACACTAGTCGAGAATTGGGTGGCCGAGGAGATAGGATTGAGAACGAGGCCAAGTAGAATGGCAGTAACAACAATCTCCAGCAAAGATGAGATCCTGGAGATGAGGACCGGACGGTGCGCAATAGCAGCAATAGCACCTGGATGCGACTATGGGGCGAACATCGACCCCATCCAGGTGATAGAGTCGATAAACATCAACGCCAGGCGACCAACCAACATCAAGGTCGAGCAATATAAATTCCTGGACAGTATCGACTTCTCAATCCCAGAGGTGGACGTTAGGAAAGTATCCATCATAGTAGGAATGGACTGCCCGACGGCCCACGAGAGAATGCAAATGGTCTTCGGCGAAGACAGGCAGTGTGACCCGGTGGCGATTTTAACACCATTCGGGTGGACGCTGACCGGCCCAATCAGAACCAATATACCATTTAGTGTAACCGAGACTTCAGGGTGCATTGTGCCAGGGACTGTTGAAGAGGTAGAGGAGAAGCAAGAGACGGGCGATAGGGGGAGACAGCTAGAAGTAGAAGCAACACCAAGAGAGTGGGCGGAGGAGAATGGCTTGGATGCAGAAGATTTAGAGACAATGGTTTGGAACAAGGATCCCAGCAAGTATCGGTATGGAGATGGAGAGGAGCGGACGGCGAGATGTCCGGAGGACTAACCGGAGAAGTGTCCGGTGCAGTGGCAGGTGGACAATAGTCCGGAGGAGTGTCCGGAGGAGTGTTCAGAGGAGTGTCCGGAAGAGACGCCGGTCCGGTTGAGAGGCATACCGACAAGGGGGAAGCCGAGTAAGAAGACAAGATGGAAAGGGAGAGGATGTGAGAGGATTAGACCAGGGGCAGAGAAGCCCATGAGTAAACACAACAGAGGAGCCGGGAAAGTAGAAGGAGGCGTGTTGCATACGCACGCGGGACTGACAGAGTGCGAGGGGGCATTACATGGGCAGAGATCGTGTATACCGAAGGACGAACGGGGGTCGTCGAGGCCTTTAATGCCAGCACACATATTAAGGAGGAGGCCAGCAGAGGTGGCATGTAAGAATAAGGATGACACCAGGGGCGGCATTATAACGCCGAGCGACGAGTTGAAGGGTCGCACTTTGCCGCCATACCACGATACCGGGAGCTCATAACACCAGCGCCCAAGGAGTCGACGACCAGCTCACCTAGCCTCCTTAGCGGGTGATCGCCCTCAGCCCCCGCTGGTATGGGTGCCGCCTGCGATCCCGATGTCGACTGTTTCGGTGATCCCACCATCCATCCCAGTTCTCGCCCTAGAGACTCCCCCGAACTCCCTGACGACGTCCAACGAAGTTTGTCTAAGGCCGCCTGTTCTTCGAAGCCGTAGTTCTGGGCCCTAGCCTCCTCCTCCCTTTCTTCTGCCTCTCTCCTCTCCTGTCTGGCGATTTCTTCCAATTGCTTCGCTTCTCGTCTATCCGCCTCTAGCTGCTCCCATCTCTGATATGGCGTATCTACGTCCCTGTCTACTAGATGTCGGCAGTTATAGTATACCGACTCGCCCTTCAGCCCCGGGTGGTCTACCAGACCCTCGAAAGCCGTTTTAAAGGCTCTTCTGTAGCTCAGGGGTGACCCCGATAGCAGGAATGCCGTTGGTTCTTTCCCAATGACGACGGTCATGAATAGGTTTAGCAAACCCATCATTTTCCAGTCCTCCTGCAGGATATATCGCTTCTGATATACCTTTATCGCTCCTCTTCGGAATTGATACAACTCTTGTTTCCCTGGTCTCGCTCCCCACTTCAGCGAGTTCGCTAACTCTGCTCCGTACTCTTCTCTGAACTTCCCCCAGTCCATTGGTTTGTGACACACGAGCCCCAATAGCTGGCCCATCACCACCGCTCCACAATGGCCTGCGTTCTCCACTAGTCCCAACCCATCTGGTGCTGTCATAACCATGAAGACCGTCTGTGTATCCAGAAGGTTGGGGGTGTCCGGTCCGATGATTCTCTCCGCATCGTCGCGGATCGCCGATCCCACTTTCGTCGTCGACTTCTCTCTCACTAGGGTTTGCACCGCCTTCGGCAACCGGTTCAATTTCGGCCCGTCCTTCTTCCCATACGTTCCCAGATTGAACAGGAAAATATCACCATTTGGCGCGGCCAAATGTAGGAGTATGGTTCTGGCCGACCCCGCCGATCCTCTCCTCGAACCCTCCTCGTCTTCCACGGATCCTTCGTCGTCTAGGATCATGCATCCTTCCCTGCTGACAGACTCTACGAACCTCTTCCAATCTTTCCTCGGTGGCTCCCTCGCGTACTTCGGAATCCCGAACTTCGCCTCGTCTCCCTTCACCACGTAGTGGAAATGCTCGAAGATCGCGTTGTCCAGCAACGGCGTCCCATAGGTCCTGACCAGTCGCTGTTCGTGCACCTCCCTGAAATGGTCCTGCAGTGCTCGCGCCCCGTGACCTCTCTCCAACCGCTAGTAGTATCCCCTTGTCTTCTCTTCCGGATACTACTACTACTACTAGGATCGGCATGCTGCATTGCAGCTGCATTTTTAAGAATGCTGTGCCGGCTTGTCAACAAAATTGCACCGCCACAACTCCCTATCACCCATGACATTTGCTAGATCATCCGCATCTTTAAGACCAGTGTCCTTTAAGATGCGTCTCAAGAAAGTCATGGGCTGTCCACCATGCTTATTCACTCCATGAGGCTGCCAAAGTACAAGATTATGCACTGGCTGGTCCTCACGGCGAAAGCAATGTCCTGCAAAGCAGAGGCGATTTTGTTCTAGTGTCAAGCTTGGGGGAACCAATGAGACACCTCCAATGTTATATAGTGTCTGGTTGGAGATGTGTGCATTGTACTTGACACAATGAACCTGGCGTAGCATTCTTGTGAATGTGCCATCCAGAGATTTGGTGTCCTCAGCAGTTAGAGCCCAGCATGGACTCCCGTAGAGGAGTACTGGAACTACTGCTGCTCTAAATAATCGGACCTTAAGTTTCCGATTAATTCTCGGTGACTTCCAAATCCTGGAAAGCCTATTCAAGGCTGCCCATGCCTTTCCCTTACGTATTCGAAGGTCCTCACCTGACTTCCGGATCCATGATCCCAGGTAACAGAAGTCGTCGACATGCTCAAGCATACCATCCTTTGAGCTTATGCACATCCGATCAGAGACTTGCTGAGGACTTTCAAAGTTAACTGTCAGAATTTTGGTCTTTCTGGAGTTAATAAAAAGACCAACACTAGAAGCAGCATGTTCTAATGAGCTGAGGAGCCGTTGTGCTCCCTCTAATGATTCTGAGAGTACTCCTAAGTCATCAGCAAAGTCTAGATCAGTTAGGTACTTGGCAGGATTTCCTCGACTTCTGGAGCCAGTAGGTGGAGTTATCATCACCCCATCATCATTATGATGATCTAAGGACATGCGTAGAACATAGTCAACCACAATAATGAATAAGAATGGTGCAAGTGTGTCTCCTTGGAGGACGCCCCATAACACTTCGAATGGTTCTGTGTCACCGTCAACAGGATGCCTCTTGGTAAAATCCACCAGTATCTCCTTTCCTCCTGACTAAGCCTTTCTCTTCCTGATCAGTTTCCCCGCCATTTCGAACCCTCTCACTCGCTCACCTGTAAGGTGGTGCCTTGCCAAGGCGCAGTACAGATGAGTGATGATGTGACGGGATCTACGGATCCCGGTTTATCCGTTGGGTTTTCTATCCACGCGTCCCCGCCGTGTGTGAAAGGTAAAAGAGTTCTGATGTTCGGTAATATGTATAAAGGTATAATATAGTCTGATAGTTGATATAGTATAGTACGACACTTTACCGGTAGATAAGTATGATGGCGGTAGCGGACGGTGACAGAAGTCCCCGTTCCACCCTACTGATCTGACTGAGTAAACTAAACTGAATAGGGAAGCACCAATAGGTAATATATGTACTGCACAGTTGGCCATATTACTGTACCTAGTCGATGCTGTCCCCCCATTGGCTAATATCCCACTTCTCGCCCTTTCACCTTCCCTGGTGTGTTTCCCGTTGCCCCTGTTGTTCTCTCTCTGTTAGGGGTTTGGCCCCTGACCCCTATTGTGTGTGTCTCTCCTTCCCACTCTATTGGGGTGACACGAGGTTGATATTGGTAATCAACCTCGTGCTCCCAATATTGCTTTACGGCTCACTCTATGGGTTTGTGTTAGCGGAATTGGATAAGCTAACACTCCCCCCCATGCTATCTTCCCGGTGAGAAGATAGCATCCAACTAAAGTGCGCTACAATTCCGCTGGATCCCGATCTAGCATCGGGTGTGGGGTGGGTATATTTTCTTTCGGAGCCGGCTTTCCAAGCCGCTCCCTGTGGGTATGATAATGCTACCCTCTGGCGTCTCGTGTCGGGCCGATCGCACGCTTCTCTCACACAATTTTTGTTTCCCCAACACTCTCACCACTCTACTCCAACTCTCGCATACTCCCGGACCTCCTCGTCCCACACTCTTCTTCTCACTTCTCCTCCCCCACACTTGAATTGTGCCCACGCTCTCTTCGCACTTTGCACTATCACCTCTCCACTCTCTGCCACTCCCTAAGGCTTTATTTAATCTCTAATGCTACCCCTGTGCTATCATACTATCTACCTACTGCTTACTAACTCTAACTATCTAACTAACTCTGCTAACTACTAACTCTTACTACTTCTAGCTCTAACTGAGAGCCTCTAACTTTCTACTGACTCTAACTCTCTACTAAGTCTAACTAACTCCCACTAACTCTCTACTTCTACTAACTCTACTTGACTCCTCTAAGTCTACCAACTCTGCTAACTAGCTCTACTAACTCCACTCCACTCTTCTAACTATGTGGCGCTTGCGGTGCCCACAACCACTTACTATCTGGCACCCTATGTGCCCTTCTACTACTCTACTACCTCTAACTCTCTAACTCTACTGCCTGGCACCCTATGTGCCCGTCTCTACTATTCTACTCTCTGGCACTCTATGTGCCCTCTCTACTACTTCTAACACTTTAACTCTACTACCTGGCACCCTATGTGCCCCCTCTACTACTCTACTACCTCTAACTCTCTAACTCTACTACCTGGCACCCTATGTGCCCGTCTCTACTACTCTACTACCTGGCACCCTATGTGCCCGTCTCTACTATTCTACTCTATCTCTAACTCTCTACTAACTCAACTACCTCTACTACTTACTTCTTGTGCCCGGCACCTCTTGTGCCCGGCACCCACCCTAATTAACATATTCTGCTCTTACATCAATCACGTCATCACGCCCGAGCCCCACTAAGTTCAGTGCATCCCCTACTAACTCTAACTACGTGGCGCTTGCGGTGCCCACAACCTCTACTGCTACTTCCATCTACGTGGCGCTTATGGTGCCCACAACCCTCTACTGCTCTACTAACACTCCTAACTAGCGGTACTACGTACCCTCTTACTTCTCTAGCTCTCTCTACTAGCTAAGCGGTACAACATACCCTCTTACTACTCTAGCTCTCTCTACTAGCTAGCGGTACTACGTACCCTCTTACTCTTACTAACTCTCTCTACTCTTACTAACCAGTACTACGTACCTTCTAACTCTTACTAACTCTCTCTACTCTTACTAACCGGTACTACGTACCCTCTAACTCTTACTCTCTAATGGTACTACGTACCCCTTAACTCCTACTCTCTAACGGTACTGTGTACCCTCTAACTCTTACTCTCTAACGGTACTACGTACCACCCTCTAACTCTTACTCTCTAACGGTACTACGTACCACCCTCTAACTAACTAACTAACTCTTACTACCTAACTTCTACCTACTCTATTATTTAATTATTTTCTTATTTTTAATTAAATAATTATTTTATATTTTGTGCGTGGGAAGGGCGTCTCGCCCTCATTCCCACCCCCCTCAGTCCAAAACTTTGGACGACTAAAAACTCTCACGTGCCCCTTCTTCCGGTAGGCACTCTCCTGCTGCCCTCCTATACGTCCTCTAACTCTTCGCCACACTCTCTTCGGTGCCACCTTTGCTCGCCTCCCCCTTCGTATGTGCGCTGGCATTAGAGCCCTCGACGACCCCCGCTCGTCCCTCGGTATACGCGGTGTCTGCCCATGTAATGCCCCCTCGCACTGTGTCAGCCCTGCGTGTGTATGCAACACGCCTCCTTCTACTTTCCCGACTCCTTTGCTCATGGACTTCTCTACCCCTGGTTTAGTCCTTTCACATCCTCTCCCTTTCCAACACTCTCCGGATCTGTGTCCTTTTACCACACATCGATGACATAGTCCGTTTGCGTCTGTGTAGGCTACACGATCTCGTTTGGGCAACGCTTGCCAGTACTTGCAACTCCTGGTCTTATGGGTTCCGTCCCGATGTAATTGACATTGGAATCCTGGATTATAGCGTTTCCTGTATAGTCCTTCACGTATCGCGCTTAGGTTTATATGTACCGATTTAATGTTTTGGTTGTCTAGACTCGGCCTACTGGGTGTATTGGGATTGTTTTTATTTACGGTGTTATTTTCTTTCTGTCCCTGCCACGGTGTGGCCCTGCTACCAGCTAACTGTGGACTAGCAGTCCCCTGTACGGCCGCGTGTGGTGGTGACTGTCCGCACGACCTGTTCTCGTCCAGGGAGTTCGATGTTCTTGCTCCTATCGGGGTATATTGTCGATATTGTGATGGGGGAATGTCACCCTGTCCCCCCCCCCCGGCCGGTATGTTTGGTGCTGGGGTTGATGTTAATACATTGGGGCCCATACGTCTATCTCCAATAACTCCCCCCTTCCCCTGGATATATGTTATGTCCCTGTGTATTATAGTCATGCTGCTGTACCGATATAGGCCTACCTACCTCTCGCCTACCTACCGGTATGTACTCCGCGACTTCCGGGTCTAATCCCGTCGTTCGCGCTACCCTATCTCTCCCAGCATGGCCTATAATAGTATGTGCAGTAAGGCCTACAGTATGTCCTGCAGTCTGCATGTGCCCTTCCGAACCGAAGTTTATTCTTCGCGAATCTCGAATCTCCCCGCGACTACCGTACTCTCGATCGGCAGCTACATCCCGCCGGGAAGCTTCTCTTCGATCCCCTATCCTGCTCTCGTCTTCGTATTTGTACGTCCTGTACCCCTCTCTTGGCGTGCGGTGCGTTTCTCAGGGGCGACGGCAATCTCCCGAAGTTCGACCCCACTGACTCCCTAACTCCATCTCTACTATCGACGGTCCGTTATCCGTCATCGTACTCCTATCGTTCGTGGCGACACTTTTTCTACTATCTCCTCTTCTTCTCTTTTCAGTGCAGTATTCCGGCTCATGAGATCTCTCGTCGACCTCCAGGTTAAACTCCACTGTTCTTCTTCCCTCTTCTGATCGGGCTCGACGCTTCGTCTGCCCTCTCGCGACGTCAACCTGCCTCTCTCTACTCGATCGCACGCCGCTGGGGATACTCGCAATCCCCCTATTACTCTCCGTCGCCGGGTGTTGCGGTTTACCTGATTCGGCCCGCGCATTATCCGCTGACGGCTGTGGGACACTCTCTGCCCCCCCTCTCTCTCTACTAATCTCTCGCGGCGGGGTGCCCGTAGCCCCCCCCCACCCGCCACTTCTAACTTCACTATCTCTTACTACACTTCTACACCCCTCTTGTGGGGCATTCTCTGCCCCCCCTCTCTCGCCACTAATCTTATGTGGTGGGACGCTCGTAGCCCCCCCCCACTCGCCACATCTAACTTCACTATCTCTTACTTCGTCTCTACACCCCTCTCTAGTTGACGCACTGTCTCTACTACGGCTGGGTCTATTCACCCCCGCCTCTCTCTCTACTACTGCGTGGTCCATCAGGCCCACCTCGGGTTGGCTCAACCCCGCTACCTCCTGCCTACCAACTACGTGGCCTACCAGGCCGCCGTCGGGTTGGCTCCACCCTGCCACCTCCTGCCTACTAAGTACGTGGCCTACCAGGCCCCCGTCTGCCGGGTTATGTACGTCCGACACGCTCATATTAATAGCACCATTCCCAATATTATTTGTTAAATCAATTAAATTGTTAGAATTTGAAACGAGATTTAAATTATTTAAATTAGAATTATTATTATTTTCAAAATTCAAATTATTATTCGAATTATTTGAATTATTCTGAATATTTGAATTAACGTTATTATTTGAATTTAAATTTAAATTACTACTACCAGGTAAAATATTATTTGCTGCAATAAAGGGATTAGGGTTATCTACTAAGGTACTATTAATATTAACTATCTCTAACGTACTACTATTACCCCCCCCCCCCCCCCCGCCCGTACGGCTACACCAGTTCTGGTTCTCTCGCCCGGTGTCTGTAAGTGGGGGCTCACTCTCTGATATTTCCGACCGCGCCAGTTCTAGTCGGCGCTGGTTTAGTTTGGCTTGATATTGTGTAAGCCTCTCTAGCTGGGCACGCAAATCATCCTGCACGCGCTTACTCTCTATCTCTTTCTCTCGCATATTCTGTCCGGCCAACTCTGACCATCTCGCAGACATCTCCAACCGCCTCGTCGACTCGCTCTCTACTCCCATCTCCCGCTCTCTACACTCCTCGGCTGCCTCTCTACACTCCTCGGCTCCATCTCTATACCCCTCGGCTTTCTCTCTACATTCCCTCGCCCACTCTTCTTCTCCCTCCAACAATGCGGTTTTCTCTCTCAATTGCCACTCTAACTCATTCTGCTCATTCGCCACCGTTTCTAATTCACACGTCAGACCTATCTCCCGCACCCTTCTTTCTTTTGCGGAGGATGTAGCAGACTTATCGGTTGCGACGGACTCCCGTCGCCCCTCCGTCCCACCAACTTTCCCCCGCCTCCCAGAACTTCCTCCGACCGACGAGACCGAATCCTCGGGTTTAACCTCGGATTCGCCCTCCTCAGGTCTCTTCCAACCCACTAATTTTACTCCCCGGGCATCGACTAAGTATGGCCCTACGTACACTACGCTAGGTTCCATACCCCTACACTCCCATATTTCAATCAGTTCGTTGGCAACTCCCCTCGCCCTCTCCTCGGCTAGTTCTCTCTGCCCAAAACGCATTAGGTAATCAAAGTATCTGCTCGACTCACCTAGTCCTCTTGCCAATCTCACCTTGTCTATCTTCGTCCTTCCTCTGGCGTCTCTCAGTTGCTTCCGGGTCGCGAGGTAGGCCCGTCGAAGTCGATCAGAAACCCCGACGTCCTCGTCGCCGACCTCTCCTCCGTCTCTCCGGGCCCGACGTCGTACCGGCGGCCCCACCGTCGCCGTTCCGGTGGGTCGTCCGTCGCCCTCGGCCTGTGGCTGGCCGGCGACATCGGTACGTCGACCCTCGCTCCGCATCGACTCGTCTTTCTCCCTTCCCGTCTCGTCCTCTCGCTGTAGACGGCCCCCCTCGTCTCGGATCGCCGGATGGCCCGTTCTCGATGGGTTCGGCGTTGTGGGTGCATACCGTCTCGTCGCGGCCTCGCGGATCGTTAGATCGCCGTCCGGGGTCCGCGGCGGTGTCGTTCCTTTCTCTCGACTCATCTTCGTCTTTGGTGGCTGGCAGCCACAGTCTGTCAGGGCAGCTGGGCGGATCTGATTCTGTCACTGTGACGGGATCTACGGATCCCGGTTTATCCGTTGGGTTTTCTATCCACGCGTCCCCGCCGTGTGTGAAAGGTAAAAGAGTTCTGATGTTCGGTAATATGTATAAAGGTATAATATAGTCTGATAGTTGATATAGTATAGTACGACACTTTACCGGTAGATAAGTATGATGGCGGTAGCGGACGGTGACAGAAGTCCCCGTTCCACCCTACTGATCTGACTGAGTAAACTAAACTGAATAGGGAAGCACCAACAGGTAATATATGTACTGCACAGTTGGCCATATTACTGTACCTAGTCGATGCTGTCCCCCCATTGGCTAATATCCCACTTCTCGCCCTTTCACCTTCCCTGGTGTGTTTCCCGTTGCCCCTGTTGTTCTCTCTCTGTTAGGGGTTTGGCCCCTGACCCCTATTGTGTGTGTCTCTCCTTCCCACTCTATTGGGGTGACACGAGGTTGATATTGGTAATCAACCTCGTGCTCCCAATATTGCTTTACGGCTCACTCTATGGGTTTGTGTTAGCGGAATTGGATAAGCTAACAGATGAGATCAGGATGGTCTGCACAGTTCGACAATGGCCTATTCCTTACTTAATTCTGAGTTATAGCCTAAATTTTACTATTTAATTCCTAAAACTATCAAATTGTACTCTAAATTACAATTTTGTCCGTTACTTTAATTATGTTCCAGAATTTTCTTATTACTGTTACCATAATTTGTTTAATTTCTAATTTCTTATTTGTTTTAATTTAATTCAATCCTACTGCGCTACTACCTACTTATTATTGCCAATGGATTACTCTATTTTGTAATCCACATTCTGGCCTACTCTATGGGTTTGTGCAGTACAACAGTATACGTCGCGTGGCCTACACGATTTATCCAGCTGTACTCACGTGCCCCCCTCTCGCTACTAACTATTAAATAACGTTTATATTATATCCCTTCAACCACTATCTCTTACTAGCCGGTACTACGTACCCTCTTACTAACCTCTAACACTAACTCCTACTAACCGGTACTATGTCCCCTCTTACTAACCTCTAACACTAACTCCTACTAACCGGTACTACATACCCTCTTACTAACCTCTAACTCTCTCTAACTAATCGGTACTACGTACCCTCTTACTAACCTCTAACACTAACACTTACTAATCGGTACTACGTACCCTCTTACTAACCTCTAACACTAACTCTTACTAATCGGTACTACGTACCCTCTTACTACTCTAACTCTCTCTAACTAATCGGTACTATGTACCCTCTCACTAACCTCTAACACTAACTCTTACTAACCGGTACTACGTACCCTCTTACTACTCTAACTCTCCTAACTAACGGTACTACGTACCCTCTTACTACTCTAACTCTCCTAACTAACGGTACTACGTACACTCTTACTACTCTAACTCTCCTAACTAGTGGTACTACATACCCTCTTACTACTCTAACTCTCCTAACTAACGGTACTACATACCCTCTTACTACTCTAACTCTCCTAACTAACGGTACTACGTACCCTCTTACTACTCTAATTCTCTTACTAACGGTACTACGTACCTTCTAACTACTAACTCTTACTATCTAACTTCTATCTGCCTACTTACTGTGTACCTAGTATGTACTATTATTTATTTTATTTTTATTTATTTTATGTGTGGGAAGGGCGTCTCGCCCTCAATCCCACCCCCCTCAGTCCAAAACTTGGACGACTAAACTCTACTAAACTTCACTTTAATTCAACTTAAGGTGCTCCCTCTAGAAGACAGGTAACACCTCTACCCGCACTTTTACGGATCTAACTCTTTCATCTCAGTCCAACTTATTGGACAACTCAGCGACCTAAGGGGTGATTCATCCAGCAGGCAACTCTCCCACTGCCCCCCTATAGGTCCTCTAATTCTTCGCTCCGCTCTCCTTGTCAATTCGGTTGGCCTTTTCTCCTGTCTTTGAATTTGGAAGTGCTGTCTGCTCTTTATGTTTCTGAATTTCTCGTGGTCGTCCCTTGGCGGCAAAGTGCCACCCTTCAACTCGTTTCTCGGCGTTATAATGCCGCCCCTGGTGTCATCCTTATTCTTACATGCCACCTCTGCTGGCCTCCCCCTTAATATGTGTGCTGGCATTAAAGGCCTCGATGACCCCCGTTCGTCCTTCGGTATACACGATCTCTGCCCATGTAATGCCCCCTCGCACTCTGTCAGTCCCGCGTGCGTATGCAACACGCCTCATTCTACTTTCCCGGCTCCTCTGTTGTGTTTACTCATGGGCTTCTCTGCCCCTGGTCTAATCCTCTCACATCCTCTCCCTTTCCATCTTGTCTTCTTACTCGGCTTCCCCCTTGTCGGTATGCCTCTCAACCGGACCGGCGTCCCTTCCGGACACTCCTCTGAACACTCCTCCGGACTATTGTCCACCTGCCACTCCACCGGACACTTCTCCGGTTTGTCCTCCGGACATCTTGCCGTCCGCTCCTCTCCATCTCCATACCGATACTTGCTGGGATCCTTGTTCCAAACCATTGTCTCTAAATCTTCTGCATCCAAGCTATTCTCCTTCGCCCACTCTCTTGGTGTTGCTTCTACTTCTAGCTGTCTCCCCCTATCGCCCGTCTCTTGCTTCTCCTCTACCTCTTCAACAGTCCCTGGCACCATGCACCATGAAGTCTCGGTTACACTAAATGGTATATTGGTTCTGATTGGGCCAGTCAGCATCCACCCGAATGGTGTTAAAATCGCCACCGGGTCACACTGCCTGTCTTCGCCGAAGACCGTTTGCATTCTCTCGTGGGCCATCGGGCAGTCCATTCCTACTATGATGGATACTTTCCTAACGTCCACCTCTGGGATTGAGAAGTCGATACTGTCCAGGAATTTATATTGCTCGACCTTGATGTTGGTTGGTCGCCTGGCGTTGATGTTTATCGACTCTATCACCTGGATGGGGTCGATGTTCGCCCCATAGTCGCATCCCGGTGCTATTGCTGCTATTGCGCACCGTCCGGTCCTCATCTCCAGGATCTCATCTTTGCTGGAGATTGTTGTTACTGCCATTCTACTTGGCCTCGTTCTCAATCCTATCTCCTCGGCCACCCAATTCTCGACTAGTGTGAAGGCAGCTCCACTGTCGACCAGCATCAGTGTGGTCACTGATCGATTGCCTTCCCCAATCACTCGCACTGGTACTACCCCAAGTAGTACCGTTCCTCTCTTCTTCGCCGCTACTGTGCTCGTTGCCATCGTTTGGCCTTTACTTTGACCGAACTTAATCGGCATCTCCTTGCATTGTCTAGCTCTATGTCCACTCATCACACATCGTGAGCAGATCTCATTTCTTGCCGCGTATTCTACCTGATCTTCCCTGGGTAGCGCTTGCCAGTACCTGCAATTCATGGTCTGATGAAGCGCATTTGTATGTAGCTGGCATTTGCGCTTTGGGTCGTAGCCGTCCTTATACAGCGTATTGCGTATCGCAGTTGCATTTGTACCAAAGTCCCTACTATTCTTATTGTTTGGGCTCGGCCTACTGGGCATACTGGGGTTATGTTTATTTGTGTTGTTATTTTTCCCCTGTCCGCTCCATGATGTGGTCTTACCCCCGGCTACCTATGGACTAGCAGTCCCCTGCGTCGCTGCGTATGGCAGTGATTGCCTGAGCTTTGGTAATGCGTTTGACACGTTGTGTTCTGGTTTCGGTCTGTGGTAATCTGTTCTTGGTCCCTTTCCCAGGCTGTCCTCACTATAGACTGGGTCTGTTATTAATTCAGCTTCGTAGTTCAAGAAGCTCGACATCTCTTCTAAACCCGGTTCCGCACCCTTCCTATCTCGAGTGGAGAAAGCGATTTTCCTCCACTTGTTGGGCAACCATATCGGTAGTGCCTGCGCTATCGTGGTGATGTTGTTGGACGCATTGAGTTCGTAAGGCGCGTCTAGCGTCTTTAGCACGATTAGCGCCTTCTCGACTTTGTTCGCGAACGTCTTAATGCTAACGGGATTATCCTGTAGGCCACCCGATGTTATGCCTTTCAGGGTTTGCTGGATGATCTTGGCCGGGTGCCCGTATTCCCTGTCCAGTGCCCGCCATGCCGTCGTGAAGCCGCCCTCGATGCCCTGGTATTGCCTCACGATGTCATATGCTGGGCCTCCTGTATATACTTGCAGATACTTTAGGCACTCCGCCTGCGTCAAGCTCTTTGTTAGTATTTCGTTACTATACATGCGCCGAAACTGTAGATATTCTTCCGGCCTACTCCCATTGAGTTTGAACGGTTCCACGGGTGGTAATTCGATCCTAGTTTTTAGCGCATCGATTAACGTGGCCATCCCCATCGCTTGCGCTTCCAATGGGTTCGATGGATATTGTATAGTTTCTCCTGTTGGGTGCGGTCCGTCCGTCCTATTTCCTGGCTTCCTTTGGCTCATCATTATGATACGCAATCATTTATTCTAGAGTAAGCTGTAGGCCTGCCGACAATAAGACCAAGAAAGATACCGGTACTAGGCCTATACAGTTTTTATCCCTGAGTCAGACTACAGCCAGACAGCACAATGTCCCCGCTCTTAATCTCCACAGTTTTCATCGTTCTGGGTCGTTTCGTTGTGGCAGAACCATCCGATCCGCGGGGTAACCCTGCAACCCACCCAATACCCGTATTGGACTGGTTTGCGGAACACCCTGTCGCTACCGTTTCGAACTGCCGCGCCGAATCGACGGAGATGTGGTCGACGAGTGGATTTAGCCTCTACTGCCTTCGTCGGGGAAGAAGATCTTGGGTCTCCTCTCCACGATCTAGAGGCCTAATCGCTAAACTCTGTCTACTGTCTCTGGCTGGGGATATTGAGACCAACCCAGGACCCAGCAGGACGCGGGCCCCGAAGATCAACTGTCCCGTCTGTCAACGAGGAACAAACTCTCGGAGTAAGATCGTCCAATGCGAGAGTTGTGACACATTTGTACATTTAAAATGTTACCGTAGGAAACGCAGTAATTTATTCTCCACCAGAAACAATCTTGAACCAAGTTTTCTCTGCAATAGCTGTATTTTTACCGAACTTCCCTTTCATGATACAATTTTAGAATCAGAAACCGACGATTCATTTCTCACATCGCCTCTGCAAACTCCAAGTGATGCTGAGAGTGAAACTTTTAATTTTTTTAAGAAAAAAGGTCTGCATTTTTTGCACTTAAACGCACGATCTCTGCTTCCAAAACTTTCCGAAATTCGTATTTTAATCAATAAATCCAACCCAGCAGTTTTAACAATCTCTGAAACTTGGCTCGATGATAGTGTTTCTGATGGAGAAATTTATATTGATAATTACGTAGTTTTACGTAAGGATAGGGACAGACACGGTGGTGGTGTCTGTACTTACATTCGATGTGATTTAGCTTTTAATCGTAGGGAAGATTTAGAGACTTGTGACGAAGTTTTACTGGTGGAACTTTTACTTCCTAAAACTAAACCTATTTTAATCGGTACTTTATATCGGCCCCCTAAACAATCAGATTTTTTGCAAAATTTTGAAAATACAATTTTATGTAATCTTAGGTCAGACTGTGAAATATATTTCTTAGGTGATTTTAATATCTGTTACCATCACAAAGCATCCCCCATCTGTAAACAGTACCAAAGTATTTTAAATTTGTTTGGTTTAAAACAAATTATTCGAGATTCTACCAGAATTACCAGTAAAACTTATACTTTACTAGATCACATCCTTTGTAATAATACCGATATTATTTCTCAATCTGGGGTTTTACCTATAGGTCTAAGCGATCATTTTATAGTTTTTTGCACAAGAAAGACACAAAAATCTTTTTTCGGGGATCATAAAACAGTAACAGTTAGGTCTATGAAAAATTACAGCAAGGAACGCTTTTTAAGTTTGTTAGTTAATTCTGACTGGGAACCCTGTTTTAAGGCCGCTGACATTAACCTTGCGTACACTGTTTTTAAAGATATATTTTTAAAGGCACTTAATACTGTAGCACCAATTAAAGAAATTAGACTTAAACAACGCACTGAGCCCTGGATGACCTCGGGTATTCTTAGTAATATCAGAGAAAGAGATAACTATTTGTATAAATTTAGGAAATACCGTGTTTTAGCTGATTATAATAATTACTGCAAATATAGAAACCTTGTCCAACGGGAAATAAAAAAAGCTAAATCTGAATATTTGTACAACAAAATAAGTGAGAATAAAGATAATCCTAAAAGTCTATGGTCTACCCTAAAATCTTTAGGTTATAAAAACCTAAAATCTAAATCGAATATTGTTCTGCAAGATAACGGTGAGCTGATTCATGATCATACTCTAGTTAGTAATTTATTTAATAATTATTTTACTAATGTTGCCTCTAATTTAGTTAAGAAATTACCGTTATCAAGTAATAAATATAGTATAGGGTCCGAAACTCTAAATAATTTTTATTTAGAAAAGTTACAAAATTCAGAAAAGTTATTTTTAAAACCCGTTTCTGAGGATTTCGTTTTTAAAAATCTACTTAGCCTATCAGCCTCAAAAAGTACCGGTCTAGATCTAATACCTGCCCGTTTTCTTAAGGATGGTGCTGAAGTACTTAAAGTGCCTATTACTTTTATTATTAATTACTCTATCGTAGATAATGTAGTACCAGACGAACTGAAATTAGCTAAGGTTGTTCCTCTGTATAAAAAGAATAGTAAAGTAGAACCCTGTAATTACAGACATGTTAGTATCTTAAGTATTGTATCTAAAATTCTAGAACGTTCTGTTTTTCTACAGCTGGAGGCACATCTTAGTAGGCTAAATCTGATCTATGAACTTCAGTCCGGTTTTCGTAAATCATATTCTACAGACACCTGCCTTATTAACTTAACTGATACAATTAGATGTAATAACGCAAAGGGTTTATATACTGGTATGGTAATGTTGGACCTACAAAAGGCTTTCGATACTGTAGATCACGAAATTCTGCTTGGTAAGTTAGGCCTGATGGGTGTAGGTTCTATAGACTGGTTCAAGTCCTACCTGTCAGACAGAGGTCAAACTGTAGTCATTAGCAAATCGCTGTCTACTGTACAAGAGATTACCTGTGGTGTACCGCAAGGTAGTATATTAGGTCCTCTGCTTTTTGTATGCTATGTAAATGATATGATAAGTAGTATAGATCCCGATTTTAAACTCATTTTATATGCCGACGACAGTGCTCTTATTTTCTCTCATAAAGATCCTATCCATATTTCCCAAAAGTTAAGTGCAGTTCTAGAATCCTGTAATGAGTGGTTGGTTGATAATAAGCTATCCATTCACTACGGTAAAACTGAAAGTATTTTGTTTGGTTCCAAAAGAAAGTTAAAGAAGGTAACTAAGTTTGAAGTCACTAGTAATGGACATAAGATTGAAAATAAAAAGGAAGTTAAATATTTAGGCGCCACATTGGATAACTGCTTATCAGGAGAAAGTACAGTGAAAAATATTTTCTCGAAAGTTAACAGTAGGCTTAGGTTTCTATACAGAAATAAAAATAGTTTGAACACCGACTCCCGCAAGTTACTTTGCTCTTCTTTAATACAGTGTCACATGGACTATGCGTGCTCTTCTTGGTATGAAGGCTTAACCAAACAGCTTAAATGTAAATTACAAGTAGCTCAGAATAAAGTAGTACGATTTATTAAAGACTACAAACCTAGGCATCACCTAACTCCAGATGACTTTTCTGAATCTGGACTACTTAACTTAGATAGTAGAGTTAAGCAGCTACGCCTTAACCATGTGCATAAAGTGTATAATGGTAAATGTCCCAATTACCTAAAACAAAGATTCAACAGAGTACGCGATACACACTCTTACAGTACCAGAGCTAGTGCTTCAAACTTCTACCTCCCGAATTGTAAATCCTTTGAATCTGATACCTTCTTTTTTAACGGCATAAAAAATTGGAACGCTCTGCCTAATGAAATTAAAAACCTAAATAATCAACATTCTTTTAAATCTGCAATTAAATCTCACCTCCGTGTGCAATGTAAAAATAGGTACAATAGTCCTACAGTAAGTTATTAGTTTATTAATTATTTACTATTTATACTGTAATTACGTTTTATAATAAATTGTTCTGTACATTACATCTTTATCGTTGAGTCGGGCATTGTCACGCTCTCGGTAAAGTTGTACATGTACATAGTGTAATTACGTTTTATATTGGTTTTAGGTTAGCGTAGTGTAATATTGTATTTGTAACCAAGTAACATAAAGGACCCCCTTGGAAATAAGCTGCAAAGCTTTAGGGGTAATCCTATATGTTATGTTGGACAATACCTTTATACCGGTACATTGTTTGGTGTATTTGTTATTGTTTTTTACATAATGTATAAATAAATCTATCTATCTATCTGTCTCTGGCTGGGGATATTGAGACCAACCCAGGACCCAGCAGGACGCGGGCCCCGAAGATCAACTGTCCCGTCTGTCAACGAGGAACAAACTCTCGGAGTAAGATCGTCCAATGCGAGAGTTGTGACACATTTGTACATTTAAAATGTTACCGTAGGAAACGCAGTAATTTATTCTCCACCAGAAACAATCTTGAACCAAGTTTTCTCTGCAATAGCTGTATTTTTACCGAACTTCCCTTTCATGATACAATTTTAGAATCAGAAACCGACGATTCATTTCTCACATCGCCTCTGCAAACTCCAAGTGATGCTGAGAGTGAAACTTTTAATTTTTTTAAGAAAAAAGGTCTGCATTTTTTGCACTTAAACGCACGATCTCTGCTTCCAAAACTTTCCGAAATTCGTATTTTAATCAATAAATCCAACCCAGCAGTTTTAACAATCTCTGAAACTTGGCTCGATGATAGTGTTTCTGATGGAGAAATTTATATTGATAATTACGTAGTTTTACGTAAGGATAGGGACAGACACGGTGGTGGTGTCTGTACTTACATTCGATGTGATTTAGCTTTTAATCGTAGGGAAGATTTAGAGACTTGTGACGAAGTTTTACTGGTGGAACTTTTACTTCCTAAAACTAAACCTATTTTAATCGGTACTTTATATCGGCCCCCTAAACAATCAGATTTTTTGCAAAATTTTGAAAATACAATTTTATGTAATCTTAGGTCAGACTGTGAAATATATTTCTTAGGTGATTTTAATATCTGTTACCATCACAAAGCATCCCCCATCTGTAAACAGTACCAAAGTATTTTAAATTTGTTTGGTTTAAAACAAATTATTCGAGATTCTACCAGAATTACCAGTAAAACTTATACTTTACTAGATCACATCCTTTGTAATAATACCGATATTATTTCTCAATCTGGGGTTTTACCTATAGGTCTAAGCGATCATTTTATAGTTTTTTGCACAAGAAAGACACAAAAATCTTTTTTCGGGGATCATAAAACAGTAACAGTTAGGTCTATGAAAAATTACAGCAAGGAACGCTTTTTAAGTTTGTTAGTTAATTCTGACTGGGAACCCTGTTTTAAGGCCGCTGACATTAACCTTGCGTACACTGTTTTTAAAGATATATTTTTAAAGGCACTTAATACTGTAGCACCAATTAAAGAAATTAGTCTTAAACAACGCACTGAGCCCTGGATGACCTCGGGTATTCTTAGTAATATCAGAGAAAGAAAGAGATAACTATTTGTATAAATTTAGGAAATACCGTGTTTTAGCTGATTATAATAATTACTGCAAATATAGAAACCTTGTCCAACGGGAAATAAAAAAAGCTAAATCTGAATATTTGTACAACAAAATAAGTGAGAATAAAGATAATCCTAAAAGTCTATGGTCTACCCTAAAATCTTTAGGTTATAAAAACCTTAAATCTAAATCGAATATTGTTCTGCAAGATAACGGTGAGCTGATTCATGATCATACTCTAGTTAGTAATTTATTTAATAATTATTTTACTAATGTTGCCTCTAATTTAGTTAAGAAATTACCGTTATCAAGTAATAAATATAGTATAGGGTCCGAAACTCTAAACAATTTTTATTTAGAAAAGTTACAAAATTCAGAAAAGTTATATTGGAAGAGACGGTAACAATACCTGCAATATCCTACTGTAAAGTTTGTAAATCAAATCATAAATCCGACCTTCTCACCAAAACAGTAAACTCTAAGTAAGCGAATATATTGCAGTATCGATCTCTTATAACCGGTGAGGCAGAAAACAGTCTACGAGCAGACAAACTTCGATAAAACAAAATCCCGCGCAGCGAATCCTAAAATCAGGCTGACTCACTGACGGACTAAGAGGCTCGTACACTTTGCCGCGGTGTGATTTATATGGTTGGGCGAAGAGACGCTAGCTAGGTACAGGCAGAGATTTGGAGATGTCTAACTAGCGGGCAAAGCACAGTACGGACAAAGTTAATTTTATATATTTCGAGGTGTAAATAATTTCTAACGCGCGTGTGTTAATTCTGAACGGTCAAAACAGTTTTGCTCCTTCACATATATAATTACTGGGTACGGTGTGCATTTACGAATATTCTAATTTTGTAACTTGTAGGTCCAATACTCACGAATGATAAGGTTCCTTCCCCTCTTGCGTATTTCCAGGACTCAAATTCAGGCATAAGGTTAATGCTACGCCCAGAATTCGGCAATTTTAGGTACCAGGTCCCTGATACTAAGAAGAGATGTGTTAGTTTACTACTGTAGGCGTACAGTTACTAATAGCTATCCTGGCTCCTATCTAGAATTTTAGTCACCCAGGTAGTCCGGGTAACTTCCTATTAGGGCGTTGGCGGGGACACGGTAGATGTTAGTATATCCCTGATAGCCTCAATTTATTTGCGCCTAGTGTAAACTGCCCTACCGCCTGAACGGTACAATCCCAATTCAGGTGAAAACACAGCAACCCCCTAACCTACAAGTTCTAATGCAATGGACACTGTCGTACTGCAAATAGTCGCACACGCACCTGCACTTAGCAAGAGTTAAGCGTACAGTTTGCTGCACCCTAACCATTTGTATGCCTTGTACCGGTGTGCCTACGTCTTATCTGCGTACTAGTATCTGCCTGCGCTCTCTCCCTCCCCCGTAGGAATATGAAGGTCTACTGTGGGTTTTCCTGAATCAAGACAGTACAGTCCCTATGATGTAATTTTGGGCTTACAGCGTGTCACTACTTCTACCTTTTGATCTTTTGGTCTTACACTTAGGTAGCAAGGCGTCGAACGCTGTCTAACCTTTCAGGCGATGGGCGAATAACTCTAGATGGTATTGTGGGTTGTCTCTCGTCTACATTCCCGTGATGTTCCCGTTCATTGCTGCGGCCCGATCTCTAGCCGGCCATCCTGTCCCTGAGTTTGTTCACCGTAGTGAATCCATGATAAAACAGATAGAAAAGGGCTGAGATGTGACTAGTATTTCTGACTTTTATTACAAAAGATATAATAACTATTATACAATAAACAATGTAATCTGAAATAAGACAGAAAGTTAAGGTAGATCAGCAATTGAGATTGATAACTAATGAACAAATCGCACCTTTATATACCAAATTTGTGCCGCAATCAATCGAGAAATTCTCGATTGTTCTATGGGTTCTAACAAGGTTTTAAAGATAGCTATTGGTCCAGCTAATATATAACTTGCACGACATTGGTTACAATCAAATAACTACAGTCTCATTGGTACAGACAAATGCAATTAATTTGTAGCGGTTAATTTAAATGAGTTGAAATTCTACACAAAAAATAATTCGCACTTACTAGGATTTGAACTCAATACCTACTACACATATAATTTCCAACGCTCTACCGACTGAGCTACTGAACCACTTGACCGATAGATGTACAAATGATAGAACCAATACGAATGAGAACTCAAAGCAATCTTTACAAAGTTAATTCGAATAAAATAAAATTTTGAAAATCCACGGCATTTAGGGAATATAATTCTATACCGCTCCATGAAAACAGGATATTATCGTGCATAAAATATACGGTTTTCACCAATAATCAATCAAACTATAGAATACTTAGGGCGTACTTACATATTTACAATTAAATTTCAAACAATACTTCCTTTCTATTTGATTGATTGATTTGATTTGATTTGATTGATTTTGATTTATTTATTTTTACCCATATAAACATAAACATAATAGTTAAAGCACACATAATTATTGTAATATATATCAGTATATATATAAATATAATATATATATATATAGGTAAAGGAGGGCAACCTAGTAGCATTGCTAGTGGACGGCTGCCCACCAGGGAGGGTGGATGGATATTTCAGAGGAAGGGAATGGGACAAGGATACAGTTAGATTATAATAGGGTTAGATAGGATAGGGTTAGGATAGGCTGGGTAGGTTAGGTGGATAGAGTAGGACATATGATAGGGTAGGATAGAGTAAGATAGGATAGGATAGGGTAGATAGGAGGATAGCGTAAGGTAGGATAGGATATTCTTGGAAGAGTTAGAAGTGCCGAATGAGTAAAAAGCAAATGCGGTCGACTGCGATTTTTGGCATTATCTGATATATTAATTAATTATCTATACATAAATTTATATTGTTATTTATTTGTATTTTATAAATTTTATTTATATTAGGTATTTTTTATTACTATAAACTGTATTTTTATGGGTTTACTGGGGGATAATAACTTACTAAACATTTGACAAGTCAGTGATGTTGATGATGACTACTTCGAAGTGTGACCCCGCACCCGGTGTAGTTTTAATAAAGGCCCACTAAGAGTGAGCGTGACCCCGCGCCCGGGTAGATTTAATAAAGGTCCACTAAGAGTGAGCGTGACCCCGCGCCCGGGTAGATTTAATAAAGGCCCACTAAGAGTGAGCGTGACCCCGCGCCCGGGTAGATTTAATAAAGGCCCACTAAGAGTGAGCGTGACCCCGCGCCCGGGTAGATTTAATAAAGGCCCACTAAGAGTGAGCGTGACCCCGCGCCCGGGTAGATTTAATAAAGGCCCACTAAGAGTGAGCGTGACCCCGCGCCCGGGTAGATTTAATAAAGGCCCACAAAGAGTGAGCGTGACCCCGCGCCCGGGTAGATTTAATAAAGGCCCACTAAGAGTGAGCGTGACCCCGCGCCCGGGTAGATTTAATAAAGGCCCACTAAGAGTGAGCGTGACCCCGCGCCCGGGTAGATTTAATAAAGGCCCACTAAGAGTGAGCGTGACCCCGCGCCCAGGTAGATTTAATAAAGGCCCACTAAGAGTGTGCGTGACCCCGCGCCCGGGTAGATTTAATAAAGGCCCACTAAGAGTGAGCGTGACCCCGCGCCCGGGTAGATTTAATAAAGGCCCACTAAGAGTGAGCGTGACCCCGCGCCCAGGTAGATTTAATAAAGGCCCACTAAGAGTGAGCGTGACCCCGCGCCCGGGTAGATCCAACAAAGGCCCACCAAGAGCGAGCGTGACCCCGCGCCCGGGTAGATTTAATATAGGCCCACTAAGAGTGAGCGTGACCCCGCGCCCGGGTACATTTTATAAAGCCCACAAAGAGTGAGCGTGACCCCGCGCCCGGGTAGATTTAAAAAAGGCCCACATGGAGTGAGCGTGACCCCGTGCCCGGGTAGATTTAATAAAGGCCCACAGGGAGTGAGCGTGACCCCGCGCCCGGGTAGATTTAATGAAGGCCCACAATGAGTGAGCGAGACAACGTGCCCGGGTGCGCCCGGGTTCTCAAAAGGTTTAGATTCTAGAGATATATATGTATTAATATATATATATGATATTTAATCCTGGAACTGATTAGGATTAAATAAAAGACCATTTTTTATATTTTTTAAGAATATAGGTTTACTTTTAATTACCCTATATGAATTGGGTAAAGAGTTCCATAATCGGGGCCCTTGGAAGGATAGAGATTGTTCCGCAACTCTTAGTCGAATATTTGGAGGGTGAAATAATCCAGATGCTGAAAAGCGAGTATTATAAGAATGGATTGAAGAAGCTCTATGAAATAGGGGAGCCAGTGGGGATGAAATGTTGTTATTTATATCAAACATTATATTGTACACCTGATATTTGTATAATTGTTCTAATGGGAGTATATGGAGTTGTTGATAAATAGGAAGAGATGAGGTCTGCCAATGGCTGAAGGTGATAACTCTAAGTACTTTGTTTACTTTGACTCTTAGAGGTTTCAGTAACGACGGAGAAGTACTACCCCAGACAATAATGGCGTACTGGATATATGGATATATAAGTGCGAAAAATAGCATTCGTAGGATGTGTGGCGGAAAAATGTGGCGAAGCCTGTAAAATATTCCTGAAGATTTAGAAACCTTTCTCAATATATAAGATATATGTTCTTTAAAATTTAGTTTACTGTCAATTAAAACTCCCAAATACTTTGTATATGATACTTTTTCTATTACAGAATTTTTAATTTTCACTTTTGGCAGAGCCTCCTGGGACAGGGATGAGTTTGTGAACAAGGTATATTCAGTTTTTTTTAGGTTCAGTGATAATTTATTATCATCCAGCCATTCAATAATATCAATAATGTCATGATTTACAGAGTTAATGAACGAACGAAAGCGCGCCAATAAGGCATTTAATTAAATATATAGTTGGTAACCAGTAAAATTTATATAAAACCAAATAAAATCGCACATGAATAAAAATAAAATCAATATTAAAATTTAACATTAAAATGAGTTCCGGTAGGTTCCTATTTGGTGGCCCCCCACTGTGATAGGCTGAGAGAGTTCGAGGGACAATGTAGAAGGTGATAGGGGTCCTTGGCGGATGCGCTGCATAGAGTGCATACGCAGGTGTCTGTTGGGGTGTGAAAGTGCTTGGAGACACAGATGCGGTGGTGGAAGCCGTGGACTGTGAATCTGGTAATCGCGTGTCTATTTTTGAAGCTGATTTTGGTCCAGTTTCTATTTGTCATGCCGAGTGAGTTCCAGAATGTGGTTGGTATTTCTTCCATCTTGCTTGCGATTTCGGATAGATAGGTTTGAAAGGCTGGTGTGTGTGTGAGATGTAATTCGTCTGCGAGCTCGATACATAAATGTTTCTCGTTGCATAGCGCTAACACGAGGCGGTTGAGTGTCGATTTATGTAGACCTAGTGTCCTTTTTAGATAGGCTGCCTTTATTTTATCTAAGTTATGAAATTCTTTAACTTTGAGATGAGGCCATATAAGCTGGATACAATATGTCAGAACTGGGCGTATTTTAATTTTGAATAGTTGTATGGCCGTTTGTAAGGAAAGAAGAGTTGGATTTTTGATGCTATGAACTGATTTGATCGCTTTGCATGATACCCGGGAGATATGTTTTTGGAATGAAAGTGTCGGTTGGAAAGTTACCCCTAGATAAGTGTATGAGTTGACTATTGACATTTGCGTGTTATTGTAGTGAAATTTATCGTTAGAGGCCAGTCTGCCCCCTCTGCGGAATACGATAATCTCGGATTTCTTTATATTTATTTCTAGACCATTTTCTTTGGCCCAGGAGGCGATGGCGTCCAGTCCCGATTGTAGAGCTTCTTTGGTGTCAGCGTATATTAGAAGATCGTCAGCGTATAGTAATATGTATACCGCGGTGGCTAGCCTCTTTATCCATGCAATTATATCCAGGATGTACAGAATGAATAGAAATGGGCTTAATCCGTCTCCTTGTAGGACTCCTCGTATCTGTTTAATAGGGTCGGATGTTCGAAGGCCGTCTGTTATTTGTATAAGGTTTGGGGTAAGTATCCACTTTAAAAGTACAAGTATTTTTCCGCGTAGGTGAAAGGAATGTTGAAGTTTGCTAAGGAGGTTCGAGCGGGGGACAGAGTCGAACGCTTTCTTAAAATCAATAAAACAAGCGTATACCGGTGTTCGATGTTTTGACAGGTTCGTCCAAACTTTGTTTATTAGTTGGCTGATAGCATGAGCGGTGGAACGCCCCGGCATAAAACCGTACTGCTCGGGGGGGATTCTAGCATGCAGTTTCGATCGCAATCGTTTCTCAACGAGCCCTGTTAGGATTTTATATGCGTTGGCGAGCAGGGCGATGCCTCGGTAGTTATCCTCGGCGTCCCTTGATCCCTTACCCTTGTAGAGAACCTTCAGTATGCTAGTCTTCCACGCACTCACGGCTGTCCCACTATTGAGGCATATGTTGAATAGGATGGTCCACAGATAGAGAGTGGCTGGCAATGCAGCTTTAAGAATTTCATATGGCAAGAAGTCCGGTCCACCCGACTTGCCATCGGGGCGTCGGAGAAACTCATGCCGAACTTCCTCCTCGGTGAAGTCCCTCGAAATATCATAATATTCCTGGTCTGCTCCGTCGTTAGATTGATCCAGGTTCGCTGTGGCGCGGTAGGTGGCGTCCGGGAGGTCTGTACCGCGGGTGGTGCGGTCCGGGTTCGCTGTGGCGTGGTGGGTGGCGTCCGGGAAGTCCGCACCCCATGTGGCGCAGTCCGGGTTCACTGTGGCGTGGTGGGTGGCGTCCGAGAGGTCCGTACCGCGGGTAGCACGATCCGGGTTCGCCGTGGCGCGGTGGGTGGCGTCCTGGAGGTCCGCTCCGCTTGTGGCGCGGTCCAGGCTCGCTGTGGTGCGGTGGGTAGCATCCGGGAGGTCCGTACTGCGGGTGACGCGATCAGGGTTCGCCGTGGCACGGTGGGTAGCGTCCGGGAGGTCTGTACCGCGGGTGGCGCAGTTCGGGTTCGCTGTGGCGTGGTGGGTGGCGTCCGGGAAGTCCGCACCCCGTGTGGCGCAGTCCGGGTTCGCTGTGGCGCGGTGGGTGGCGTTCGAGAGGTCCGTACCGCGGGTAGCGCGATCCGGGTTCGCCATGGCGCGGTGGGTGGCGTCCTGGGGGTCCGCACCGCTTGTGGCGTTGTCCGGGCTCGCTGTGGTGCAGTGGGTAGCAACCGGGAGGTCCGTACCGCGGGTGACGCAATCAGGGTTCGCTGTGGCGCGGTGGGTAGCGTCCGGGAGGTCTGCACCGCGGGTGGCACGGTCCGAGTTCACTGTGGCGCGATGGGTCGCATCCGGGAGGTCCGCGTTCGTTGTGGCGCGGTGGGTGGCGTCCGGGAATTCAGCACCGCGGGTGGCGCAGTCCGGGTTCGCTGTGACGCGGTGGGTGGCGTCCGGGTGGTCCGCACCGCAGGTGGCGCGGTGGGTGGCGTCCCGGATTTCCGCACCGCGGGTGGCGCAGTCCGGGTTCACTGTGGCGCGGTGGGTGGCGTCCGGGAGGTCCGCACTGTCGGTAGCGCAGTCCAGATTCGCTGTGGTGCGGTGCGTGGCCCCACTGGTGTTAGCGCTATCTGTGGTGGAGAGCAGTTTGGAGAAATGAGTTCTCCATCGTTCTAGGGATATAGGGCAACTAGATTGGTGCGCTGAACTGGTTTGTGTCCACCTGTAAGGGTGTTCCTCTGCGTCCCGTATGAGCCGTTCCTCTTCTTTTGATCGGTAAGCTTCCAGTTTATCAGTTAGGAGTTTTTTGTATTCTCCTTTAGTTGTATGTAACACATGTCGTAACTGGGGATCCAGTTTAGAAGCGTGAGCAAAATATATTACTTTCTTCCGTTGATTGAAGCAGTCCTTGTCGAACCAAGGTCGTGCTTTCCTATTAAAGTTCGGTTTGTCGATTGCGGCGTCCCGGATCATGTCAGAGATAGTCGTGTATGCTGAGTCCACATCGTTGACAGCGAGGTACATTTCTGTTACTTGGATTCGCGGGTCGATTTTCAGTTGCTCGAGATTTAGCTTGCGTGTCTTTGTGGAGTGCTTTGTGGTGTAATTTCTAGAGGTTCGGTTAAGTTCCCAAGTCATTTCAACAGGACAGTGTTTTTTGATTCCCATTACAGGGTAGCTTACCGAGATTGGGGCCACATCCGAGAACATAAGGTCTATAACGCTGCTCCCGTTGTGGCAGATGTAGGTAGGTATTGTTGGGTCGTTCCTAATCGATAAATTTTTGTCATTGAGAACATCCTGAAGACCCGTTATTTTATTGTTATCAGTGTCGAGGCGAGAGTTGAAGTCACCTCCCATTATAATTGGGATGGACGGGCGCGTTGGTATTGCATCCAATACTGTTAATATACTTTCCACGAGATCCTCGAGTCCCAGGTCTGGAGGGAAGTAGCATAGTACGATTGTAGCGATATCTGTATTTACAGCAACAAAATTCGTTTCTGTAGCTGATATCTCCGGGTTGAGATGCGGTTTGACTGCAAGACACAGACCGCCTATTGGACGGCCACGGCCAGGGTTATTTATTGCTGGCGAATCAAAGCAATAAAATCCAGGTATTTCGGGTTTCGTTGTGGCAAAGGTCTCAGTTAGAAGCAGAATGTCATATTTGGTGAATATGTTCTGGGGTAGGAGTGATATTGCAGACGATATTCCCTCGACGTTCCATAAAAAGGTAGATACCGTGGTGTGAGTAGACGGGGCGTGGGCGGTACTTGTGGATGTCGATGTAGAGTTGTTATGCAGTCAGATACGTGTGGTAGCGTCTATTCCATTGTCGCCCCTGGCCGATGGTTGATAATGGCGGCGGGGTTTCAAGTTGAGCGCCGATCGTTCCGAGTCGGACAGTCTGTAGTTGCGTATGACAACTCCTTCTTCCCAGTTGTCGGGGTCCATTAAGCGTAGGCGGTCTTCTTGGCTGCAAGTTAGATGGAATGATTGCGTACTACTGATGAGCTGGTCGGGGGTTGTGTGCGGTGACGCCGGTATAGAAATGATATCGTTGAATGGTAGGGATTCACGTTGCAGATAAGCCTTGATATCATCCGCTATCATCCGATAATTAGTTTAATATCGTTAAAAATAAAATAAAACAATAGGTCAAATTATTTCAATCAGCAGGACAGGCAGTGCCGGTTTGCCCCTGTTCGGTAACAGTAGGTATACAGGGTAGCTGGCATTATAAACAATCATCCCAAGAATCGAAATTATGTATGCAGTTAAGTAATCTCTTATATCTTATCTAATTGTATTGTTTTCACAGTAGTATGCAGTTTAGTTTGGTGAATTTAGTGTAATAAATCGTCATTTCCCAAATAATTAACTGCGGGATTTTTTTCATTTGTGCTTGTTGTAATAATTTTAGTTTACTTTAACCTACTGGGTCTTAAATAATCTGTAAAGTCATTCCTACTATATTTTGAGTAATAATAATAAATACCTGTTTCTCAGTGAGTATTACAATACCCAGGAGTTGATCTTCCAGTCCTTTCATAGTAACTGTAAAGTCCACTATACTCGTCATTGCAGAAACCTCCGGTGTGTATGACGGATTAGGTAATTTGGTCGTAATATAAGCTTTGAATCCACCCATTACGTCAACCTCCTTATCACCAACTTTGACCTGAAATGGTAACAAAAGGGGAAGATGAGGCTCTCAGCCGATAAGCAATGGAGTACAAAATGTTCAATAACGAATTAACAACGCCACCACCCCGCCCCTCCCCACTACATTATAGGTAAACACCACCACCCCCCCCCCCCCCCCGCCCCTCCCCACCACATTATAGGTACACGCCACCACCCCGCCCCACCCCCACCCCGCCCCACCCCCACCCCGCCCCCCATCCCCACTACATTATAGGTACACACCACCACCCCCGCCCCACCCCCACCCCCCCCCCCCTCCTCCCCACTACATTATAGGTACACGCCACCACCCCCCCCCCGCGCACATATACAAACACCACCACACCTACACCCCAATACATACATATACAAACACCATTACACCTACACCCAATACATACATATACAAACACCATTACACCTACACCCCAATACATACATATACAAACACCATTACACCTAGACCCCAATACATACATATACAAACACCATTACACCTACATCCCAATACATACATATACAAACACCATTACACCTACACCCCAATACATACATATACAAACACCATTACAACTAGACCCCAATACCTACATATACAAACACCATTACACCTACACCCCAATACATACATATACAAACACCATTACACCTACATCCCAATACATACATATACAAACACCATTACACCTACACCCCAATACATACATATACAAACACCATTACACCTAGACCCCAATACATACATATACAAACACCAACACACCTACACACCAATACATACATATACAAACACCATTACACCTACACCCCAATACATACATATACAAACACCATTACACCTACACCCCAATACATACATATACAAACATCATTACACCTAGACCCCAATACATACATATACAAACACCATTACACCTACATCCCAATACATACATATACAAACACCATTACACCTACACCCCAATACATACATATACAAACACCATTACACCTAGACCCCAATACATACATATACAAACACCATTACACCTACACCCCAATACATACATATACAAACACCATTACACCTACATCCCAATACATACATATACAAACACCATTACACCTAGACCCCAATACATACATATACAAACACCAACACACCTACACACCAATACATACATATACAAACACCATTACACCTACACCCCAATACATACATATACAAACACCATTACACCTACACCCCAATACATACATATACAAACACCATTACACCTACACCCCAATACATGCATATACAAACACCATTACACCTACACCCCAATACATACATATACAAACACCATTACACCTACACCCCAATACATACATATACAAACACCATTACACCTACACCCCAATACATACATATACAAACACCATTACACCTAGACCCCAATACATACATATACAAACACCATTACACCTACATCCCAATACATACATATACAAACACCATTACACCTAGACCCCAATACATACATATACAAACACCAACACACCTACACACCAATACATACATATACAAACACCATTACACCTACACCCCAATACATACATATACAAACACCATTACACCTACACCCCAATACATACATATACACGAAGTGGGGCCTTCGCGCAGCACGTGACTTAAATTTAATTTAAGTACTAATTCGAAAGTATTACTGTATTAGCAAATTTTAAGCAGATTTCGCCTAATCACTTTTTACCTCTTTCATTTCTATTCAGACATTTCTGACTCTAGCGGTATAGTGAGAACTGAAGATGGATTAGGGACTCCAGCCCCACAAAGACACAGCCTATGGATGAATAGTACGTACATCGGCCAAGTTTCATCTTGAATAACGGATAACGAAATGAGAGACGGATCTCACTTTCAGAAATTTCGTCGTATAGCGGCAGACCGATTAAATCTCCCCCCCCCCCCCCCCCCCCCACAAAGACGCAGCATGTGGTCCAGAATATATGGCAAGATTCAGCTTAAACTGATTAAAATCAATGAGACGGGAGAATCTATTCACTTTCAGGCATAAAGTAGTCCTATAGCGGGTGACTGTTGAACTGATTTTCAACAAAACAAATTTTCAATTTGGCAGCTTTAAATTCGACAAAGTCAGTCAATGTCAATAAGCATGTCAATATCATAACGACGACAACGATTTCACTTTCAGACATTTGGCCCTCTAGCGGCAGACTGGAGAACTGCAGATGGATTCGCCTCCTTTGAAAGTCACAGCTAATGGTCTAATACATATCTGCCAAGTTTCAGCTTAAACGGATTAAAAGCAAAGAAATGGGAGGGCATTTAATGTTTAGACATGTGGCCCTCTAGCGGGAGACCATTGCACTGATGGTGTCTGAAAGTCTCTCAAAAATCTCAACTTTAGCTCATATTGATACCTAGAAATTTTCAACTTGGCAGCTTTAAATCCGACAAAGTTATTAGCATGTCAAAATCGTAACGACGACAACGATTTCACTTTCAGACCTTTGGCCCTCTAGCGGCAGACTGGAGAACTGCAGATGGATTCGCCTCCTTTGAAAGTCACAGCTAATGGTCTAATACATATCTGCCAAGTTTCAGCTTAAACGGATTAAAAGCAAAGAAATGGGAGGGCATTTAATGTTTAGACATGTGGCCCTCTAGCGGGAGACCATTGCACTGATGGTGTCTGAAAGTCTCTCAAAAATCTCAACTTTTGCTCATA
This sequence comes from Nemertoderma westbladi, assembly GCA_032718475.1. Lineage (NCBI taxonomy): Eukaryota > Metazoa > Xenacoelomorpha > Nemertodermatida > Nemertodermatidae > Nemertoderma > Nemertoderma westbladi. The sequence goes on from JAUCBJ010007510.1 coordinate 75,758, forward strand.
TTGATACCTACAAATTTTCAACTTGGCAGCTTTAAATCCGACAAAGTTATTAGCATGTCAAAATCGTAACGACGACGACGACGACGACGACAACGACGACGACGACGACGACGACAACGACGACGACGACAACTATTTGCATAAATTGACCCACCCCCTAACAGTGTCAATTCGCTAAGGCTCCGCCAACTTCGTGGCTCGCCCCACAAACACCATTACACCTAGACCCCAATACATACATATACAAACACCATTACACCTACATCCCAATACATACATATACAAACACCATTACACCTACACCCCAATACATACATATACAAACACCATTACACCTAGACCCCAATACATACATATACAAACACCATTACACCTACACCCCAATACATACATATACAAACACCATTACACCTACATCCCAATACATACATATACAAACACCATTACACCTACACCCCAATACATACATATACAAACACCATTACACCTAGACCCCAATACATACATATACAAACACCACCATACCTACACCCCAATACATACATATACAAACACCATTACACCTACACCCCAATACATACATATACAAACACCATTACACCTACACCCCAATACATACATATACAAACACCATTACACCTAGACCCCAATACATACATATACAAACACCATTACACCTACATCCCAATACATACATATACAAACACCATTACACCTACACCCCAATACATACATATACAAACACCATTACACCTAGACCCCAATACATACATATACAAACACCATTACACCTACACCCCAATACATACATATACAAACACCATTACACCTACATCCCAATACATACATATACAAACACCATTACACCTAGACCCCAATACATACATATACAAACACCAACACACCTACACACCAATACATACATATACAAACACCATTACACCTACACCCCAATACATACATATACAAACACCATTACACCTACACCCCAATACATACATATACAAACACCATTACACCTACACCCCAATACATACATATACAAACACCATTACACCTACATCCCAATACATACATATACAAACACCACACCTACACCCTATAATACATAAATTTACCCCCATGTTAACTCAGGTTGAACATAAAATACCCTAGCAAAACAGTGAAATAATACCGACTACAATATATCACGCGATTAAATATAGTATCCGCAAGCCAACATTGAATTGTTTTTACTATATAACGGCATTTTCACACCTCTGGATGCGGGCCTGCTTGTTTGCGATATCCAGATATCTTGGTCGTATCACGACCCATAGAATATATGAATTAAGTCGTCCAATCATTATCTTGAGAATATTCAGCCTCACCGCCTCTCTTCTCGCTCCCCAGTGTATCAAGAGAGAACTTCCTGGAGCTCTCAATTTAGCCCAATCAGCTAGTGTTAATCAACTCATCCAATAGTAACGCACGGAAACTCTACTGTTTTAATCAACCCCTCCAATAGTAAATGCATCCACAATAAATCTTTCCATATGAACTATTTTAATCTTAGTAGAATAATTTTTGATCACAAAATGTTAGAAACTTAAAACACAAACATAAATCCAATTAAATATAATATATAATATATTAAATAATCCAATTACGCAGATATAATTTACATTTATTTATTTCAGATTAAAATTAAATAGGGTATTTTTATATTAAATATTCGGTATTACTTAATAATAAATATATATTATTATTATCTGTCCTTTTTAATGCCAGATGCCATTACAGTATTACAGTATATAAAACGTTAAAACAACAAGCTTGCCAGCGAGAGCTGGCAATAATGGACGGATCCATTGCTATCAATATTGTTGTTGTAATGAATTACACGCCTATGCAGGACATCCTAATAACGAAAAACTAAAAACGAAACATTGTGCAAAGTACAGTCTGTACAATATACAGCAACAATAATATATATACATATATATATTGTATGTTAAAAAAACACTGTAGGAAATGTATCTTCTCCCACAATTCTAACGAAATAAAGCGAAATTTGGCAGAAAGCATATCCAATAGTGTGCAATAGTGTCCAATAGATGCTCCCTATGGGGTGTCGACATAATTTTGAGTGAGTGATTATACGATTATGATCGGTCATTCTAGAATTAATTTCACTGTTGCTAGGCAACCAACAGGTCCCTCGCAACCAAAACCTTGCATGGACAACTAGGTCCGATATTGTGTCGCAGTGTCGCAGTGTCCGAGTGGATACGGCGCCTGAACTGCTTACACTATAGTGTTTGGTGGCGCAGGTTCGAATCCGACTAAAGGCTGTAGAAATTTCGCACTGTTGTGTCCCTAGGCAAGACACTTTAGACATTAGTGCCTACGCCAACCCAGCGGTATAATGGGAACCTGGCTTTGCTGGGGTAATGATAATAAAAGCAGGCGCTTTGATAAGGTCGTAAAACCCCTAAAGGCGCCTGCTATAACAAATATAAGTACAATTATTATTATTATTATTATTAATGAACCTATCATCACTACTACTACTAGGATCGGCATGCTGCATTGCAGCTGCATTTTTAAGAATGCTGTGCCGGCTTGTCAACAAAATTGCACCGTCACAACTCCCTATCACCCATGACATTTGCTAGATCATCCGCATCTTTAAGGCCAGTGTCCTTTAAGATGCGTCTCAAGAAAGTCATGGGCTGTCCACCATGCTTACTCGCTCCATGAGGCTGCCAAAGTACAAGATTATGCACTGGCTGGTCCTCACGGCGAAAGCAATATCCTGCAAAGCGGAGGCGATCTTGTTCTAGTGTCAAGCTTGGGGGAACCAATGAGACACCTCCAATGTTATATAGTGTCTGGTTGGAGATGTGTGCATTGTACTTGACACAATGAACCCGGCGTAGCATTCTTGTGAATGTGCCATCCAGAGATTTGGTGTCCTCAGCAGTTAGAGCCCAGCATGGACTCCCGTAGAGGAGTACTGGAACTACTGCTGCTCTAAATAATCGGACCTTAAGTTTCCGATTAATTCTAGGTGACTTCCAAATCCTGGAAAGCCTATTCAAGGCTGCCCATGCCTTTCCCTTACGTATTCGAAGGTCCTCACCTGACTTCCGGATCCATGATCCCAGGTAACAGAAGTCGTCCACATGCTCAAGCATACCATCCTTTGAGCTTATGCTCATCCGATCAGAGACTTGCTGAGGACTTTCAAAGTTAACTGTCAGAATTTTGGTCTTTCTGGAGTTAATAAAAAGACCAACACTAGGTCTTTTTACGTACTGGAACTACTGCTGCTCTAAATAATCGGACCTTAAGTTTCCGATTAATTCTAGGTGACTTCCAAATCCTGGAAAGCCTATTCAAGGCTGCCCATGCCTTTCCCTTACGTATTCGAAGGTCCTCACCTGACTTCCGGATCCATGATCCCAGGTAACAGAAGTCGTCCACATGCTCAAGCATACCATCCTTTGAGCTTATGCTCATCCGGTCAGAGACTTGCTGAGGACTTTCAAACTTAACTGTCAAAATTTTGGTCTTTCTGTTCTAATGAGCTGAGGAGCCGTTGGGCTCCCTCTAGTGATTCTGAAAGTACTCCTATGTCATCAGCAAAGTCTAGATAAGTTAGGTACTTGGCATGAATTCCTCGACTTCTGGAGCCAGTAGGTGGAGTTATCATCACCGCATCATCATTATGATGATCTAAGGACATTCGTAGAACATAGTCAACCACAATTATGAACAAGAATGGTGCAAGTGTGTCTCCCTGGAGGACGCCCCATAACACTTCAAATGGTTCTGTGTCACCGTCAACAGCAGACACAAATGTTGTCGAACAATCGTATACTGATCTGATTGCTGCAATAATTTAAACAGGAATCCCATATAATGAAAGTATGCTGAACATACGTGAGCGAGAGACTGAATCAAAGACCTTGAAGAAGTCAACAAAGATAACAGCCAGATGCCTGTCTTTCTTTTTTGATAACTCTTCAATTATCCTTCTAAGTGCCAGAATGGGCTCCATGGTACCACGACCTTTACGGAACCCATTCTGATTTCCACGGAGCAGTCTCTCAATGGGATCCCTGATGCGATTTAATAGAATTATATTGTATAGCTTTGCAGCAATCGAGATCAATGAAATTCCCCGAAAAGAACCATAGAGTGTTAGGTTGCCCTTCTTGGGAACTGGCACCAACTTATTTGTTTTCATTTCTAGTGGGACTCTTGTTGTGCGGTACATGTCTACTATGATGGGATAGATGAGCTTTAAACACTCAGGTATTTTAACCCAGCAAAACCCAGACATCTAGAAACTCGAGGTAATTAATTCATATTTTCAGAATTAAGTCCAAATGGTCTAACTTAAACATAGTTTCAATAACAGTATCAAAACTTTAAGCAATCTCAATTTATTAGGTAGGATAAAAATGTAGTACTTGGGCGCTATGGAGGTATTTATATGTTAATAAAAATAACATAAATTTATTTATAAAGGATAGACTTATAGCAATATTGTCGATGTTATTAACTACTTTGGTGGGTGTAGAATGGGAGTATACGCATAAGCAAATGTTTAAAAATGTTTTTAATTGAAAATTGAGTTAAAAATTTCAAGTTAATGTTGTATTTGTAGTGTCCACACCCCCCCCCCCCCCCCCGGGCCCATTACTTCAAATAGTAATTGTAAGGACAGTAAGGATCCAGGAGGAAGCTGGGAACTCTCTGTGTCAGCCCGGCTGGGTACGCTAAACAGGGGCAGTTTCTCAAGGAGTGACAATTGGCCAATTGAAGCGGCAGTTGTCGATGTGAAGCCGAGCGCTGAAGTCAGAAAGAACTCCGGCGAGTTTGCGCTGCTGAGAGAGCTCGGAACGGACAGGTAGGTGAGAGGAAATAGTGTCCCGATGGAGGGTGGCAACAGGTTTACAGGAGCCGATGTCACCCAAGTAGAAGGGGGTAGGAATAACGGGTTTCCAGTCATTGATGAGACCACGAGTGGGGCAGCCGGGGGAACCAGTGGGGGGCCAACTGGTACCATGGAGGGGGCAGCTGGGGCCGCAGGGAGGCTGGCTTGTGTAGGCTCAGGAACGTCAGGATTCACTCCAATGTTGGATGTGCTGTCCTCATTTACCTGATCGGGAGTGGAGTAAGAAACGAGACTGGAACGCTTCACTCTTCATAGCGTCAGTTTCTGGCTCTCAGACTGGAGTTTTAGGTTTTGGGCAGCTTGGTCAGCAGCCTGCCGAGCAGCAAATGTGGCCAGTTTGCCTTCACGATCGTGTGATGACTGAGTTTTGTCGAAATGTTCGAGTTTGAGGTTGGCTTCGAGTTCTTGAAGGGCCAATCGGGCAGTCATTTGAGAACTCGCACCCGAGACAATGGACTGGGTACCGGAATGGGTGTATAGGTAGGTTTGTGCAGCAGTGCGGCAGCAGCATGCTTTAGCTGCATTGCACACCGAGGAGATCCACGTCGCCATGATCCCGGAGTAGCTGGCCGTTTGGAGCAGTTTTTATGTGCATCGACGCACTCCTGAATGACGTCGGTTACGTCTTCCAGTCGTAGCTTTAGCGTAGGTACTGCAGCTGCCCTGTCCTTCAATGTGGTTGCTTATTTGGTTACACGTTACGTGGGATTTCGTTGTCGTCCGGTTTTGTTTGAGAAAGTCTGTACTTGTATCGGCTGCTTCTTGTTCTGCTGATACTAGCAGCACTGCCGCTTAGGCTTGAAGTTCAACTTGATCGAGTTGCGCGTTGCGGGCTGGCAGGGGCTCTTCTTCCACAACGTCAACTGGGGGTGGGTCTATGTTTGGTTGTGTTTCGTTTACATCCATCAGTGACCTGTGAAAGCCATTGAAAGGAATGTTGCAATGCGATCAGCATCCGAGCCGGCATTGGAATCCATAGTCCTAGCTGAACTGCAAGTTCATTAGCTCAGTAGCTGTTGGGTGAAGTGTAGATTCTGAATAGATTCCAGGCCAATGCACCATGTGGTGAGCGTCACAATCACAGCAACAATCAAGTGAGTGGGCATGTGCATGTGCGCATGCGGTGTTTAGACTAGGGTAAAGGGAGTGCAGTTGTAGGGAGTATGGTGCGATGGTGGTATTTAAAATAGAGTTCAGACTGTTCTGCTGTTAGAAGCAGCAATTATATTTTATTTACAAAAATTCCTGCATTAAGAAGTTTTGAACTGCATTCAGAAGTTTCTCAAGACTTTGAGACAGGCACAGTCCATCATTCTAGTGCCTTGGAATGCTAGCGGGCTAGTGTAGCCTAGTGCTGTATTCTTACTGGTACCAGTAACTCCTGCTCCTGCATTAGGAAAGTGGTACAGTCTGACAGTGGAATGTGTAGTAACTACTGTCAGGCCATACTGTAGTAATATTCTGGGTACCGGTACCTGGTATCACATACAGATTGTGTCTAAAAGTATCAATCACTATGTAATGCCCAAGCACTACAAATGTAGTCTTCTGTAAATAAGTTGAATTTGGTATACTAAAGAGGGCATACTACATGATATTTTATTGTTTTATTAAATCTCCCATTATCTGACAATAAAAATATGCCCCAATCCCTGTTGTCTATAACCATATAGTTACATAGAATGAAATAATGCCAATCGATGTCTGAAAAAATATATTTCCGAATTTTAGAGTCCATTTAGAAATGCAAATTTTTAAAATTTACCGTTTTTTAAGTGTCAGTCATATAGATGCACCTTTAATTAATCATATTATAGCATTATAATAGTTATAGGATATATTAGGCATCTACAGCATTGATTTGAAAACAGTCCTTAATGGGGTTACAAATGTCGACGTTGGGCGCTGCTGGGTTAAAGACCTCAGGGGCAACACCATCTACTCCACTGGCACGATTGGTCTTAATTTTCTTTGCAGCAGCCTTCACTTCTGCAAAGGAGATATCGCCAATGGGAATATCTGGGAGTACTTTTACTACTTATATCTGTACTTTATCTTTTACTTCTATAAAGTTATCAGGCAATACCCTGTCATTATTGAGGAGCTTTTCAAAGTGGGCCTTCCAACCATTAAGGCGATCGGCTGGTGATTCAGCCTTAACCTTGGTGGTTGGTTGGCTTTTCCGCCCAGTAAGCAAGTTGATCGATTTCCATGCCTGGGATGATTGCCTGCTGTCGTCAGCATCATTGATGGCATCAACCTGTTGGTTTATTAGCTCCTGTAGATTAACAGAGTACTGTCTGTTCAGGGACCTAGATGCATCCTTAACTGCATTCTTGGCCGCTTTCTTCTGCGCGATTCTTTCTGCGCCTTATAGAGGTCATTTCGGCACTTCTGAATTTTGTTGTCAGTCCAGGGGGCCCTTTTCCTGTTTCGAGGGTATACAGGATTTGTTTCTGCAGCTGCTAACTTAACTGCTTCTGTGAAGGCAGTATAGCCTCACAGCTCATACCTGTTGCTCAGCTGTAGTGTGAAGCTGGATCTCACACTTGGTTGTTGCAACAGAGAGGACCAGTCATGCCGTGGAAAGGCAGATTCCGTTGTTCTGCTAGCACGCAGTCTAAGTCTTACCTTGGCCACAATAAGGCGGTGATCACTGGAGAAGGGTCGAAGTGTAAATGCATTACAGTCTTGTATAGAGCTCCTGTTTTTCCTACGAAACAGAATATGGTCTACCTGGGACCTGTGACCACTGGGTCCACTATGAGTCCATAGCTTTCCAGTTCGCTTCTTGAACTGGGTTCCAGCCGAAAACAATCAATTTCCAGAGATAAAATCTTGAAGATGGACGGAATTTCGGTTAACATAATTCTATAGACCCAGGGCGATGAAGGTGATTGATGCAGACTTGCATTAAAGTCTCCCAGGAATGTTAAGAATGCATGCTGATCCACTCCAACAGTAGCTGCTTGTAGATTCTGGTAGAAATTTTCCACCTCCTCTACAGGGGCAACACTAGTTGGAGAGTAAACACAATCAGAACCACCTTAGGAAACTTCTTAGCCAGTCTTCCAGAACATGAGAAGTGGCAACGGATGATGCGGTTAGAGATTTTGTCTATTTTGTCCAATGCTGCATGTGCAGTTGGATTCATCAATAGACCAACTCCACCATTGCCACTATCATCTGCTGACGCGAGGGCGAGTCGCCAACTGCCCCCCATGTCCTTAATCAGAACCTCATCAGTCTGTCCAGTCTACATTCGGTGCTCTTGAACACCCACTGCGCTAAGAGAAAGCTTATCATCAAAGTTTCATCCAATTCCATCAACAATAAGTGCAAGAAGTTGTCTGTACAAACACACAAACAAATAAACAAACACACAAACAAATAAACAAACACACAAACAAATAAACAAACACACAAACAAATAAACAAACACACAAACAAATAAACGAACACACAAACAAATAAACAAACACACAAACAAATAAACAAACACACAAACAAATAAACAAACACACAAACAAATAAACAAACACACAAACAAACACACAAACAAATAAACAAACACACAAACAAATAAAACCCAAACAAACACGTGTGAGAAACAAACACGTGTGAGAAACAAACACGTGTGAGAAACAAACACGTGTGAGAAACAAACACGTGTGAGAAACAAACACGTGTGAGAAACAAACACGTGTGAGAAACAAACAAATTGATCTGTAACTACCACTACACACTTCTAGCATTATCATACTGAGAGTTTGAGAGGGTGATCTGTAACTACCACTACACACTTCTAGCATTAGCATACAAAGAGTTTGAGAGGGTGATCTGTAACTACCACTACACACTTCTAGCATTATCATACTGAGAGTTTGAGAGGGTGATCTGTAGTTTGAGAGGGTGATCTGTAACTACCACTACACCTTTATAGCATTAGCATACAGAGAGTTTGAGAGGGTGATCTGTAACTACCACTACACACTTCTAGCATTAGCATACAAAGAGTTTGAGAGGGTGATCTGTAACTACCACTACACACTTCTAGCATTAGCATACAAAGAGTTTGAGAGGGTGATCTGTAACTACCACTACACACTTCTAGCATTATCATACTGAGAGTTTGAGAGGGTGATCTGTAACTACCACTACACACTTCTAGCATTAGCATACAAAGAGTTTGAGAGGGTGATCTGTAACTACCACTACACACTTCTAGCATTATCATACTGAGAGTTTGAGAGGGTGATCTGTAACTACCACTACACCTTTATAGCATTATCATACTGAGAGTTTGAGAGGGTGATCTGTAACTACCACTACACCTTTATAGCATTATCATACTGAGAGTTTGAGAGGGTGATCTGTAACTACCACTACACCTTTATAGCATTATCATACTGAGAGTTTGAGAGGGTGATCTGTAACTACCACTACACCTTTATAGCATTATCATACTGAGAGTTTGAGAGGGTGATCTGTAACTACCACTACACCTTTATAGCATTATCATACTGAGAGTTTGAGAGGGGAGTTTCTGAATTGTGTATTTCACTGAAACATAGTGCAATGTTCTTGTTTTAATATTCTAATTATGAGTTGCGGGTATGTATGTATCCTTTACGTGTTATATCGTTTCTGTTTGGAATTGTTCATATCGATTTCAATTGTATCGTCCGCTGATAATGGATGCGAGGACGTGTACTATCTCATTGGCTGATGGTTGATAATAAATGGCCTGAGGTTAATAAATGATTCAATGCCTAGATGAAAGTTGTTAATGACGCCATATATATCATCAGTTGTAATCTAAAAACTCGATACACTTGAATCGTTATTGCTAGAGAACTTATAATTGCATCCACCCTCCATCGCACTTCTCAATCACACGCATTAATGATGTATCAAGATAGCTATCATGATAGATACCCCTATGTTTGGCTTCTAGATTTGTGCAGTGCAGAGGCTATAATAGGAAACGATAATGCACCTGTAACATACGGTAGGGTAGTAATAGACGAAGAGGAAATTATAATCACCAAGGAACCACTGAGTGTCATTGGAATTTCGGACAGCCTATCCAAATTTAGAGTTCATGATCTCCTTGCGCATGTGCAGCATCCTGGTGTAATGAGGCAATCATGTTAATTTACCTCAGGTATTCAGCTCGACTAAAAATGTATGTGTCGTCCACAAGAGGAGTGTTTCTATCATTAAACCATATGGCTACATGCTTTACGTCGGATTTACTATGTCAATTACAATGCACACATCTCCAACCAGATACTATATAACATTGGAGGTTTCTCATTGGTTCCCCACACATCTCCAACCAGATACTATATAACATTGGAGGTTTCTCATTGGTTCCCCCAATTACAATGCACACATCTCCAACCAGACACTATATAACATTGGAGGTTTCTCATTGGTTCCCCACACATCTCCAACCAGATACTATATAACATTGGAGGTTTCTCATTGGTTCCCCCAATTACAATGCACACATCTCCAACCAGATACTATATAACATTGGAGGTTTCTCATTGGTTCTCTGTGCATGATATAGTGCTTTGACAGCCCCATTTTCTGATAATCTTGCAAAAGTCATGTGGTATAGGGAGTTGTGGAGGTGCAATTTTATTGATAAGCCGGGATGGCATTCTTAATGCACGCTGGATTGGGATTGTCAATTGTGGATTGCATGGTGGTAGCAAAAATATTTTTGTAAAGCAAGCAAAGTATCTCAATGTGTAGCTTCAAAGCAGCCGGCGGATTATAGAAGTAGTATGTGGGTTTACTACTACTACTACTAGGTCGAGCGAACTCGGACAGTGGAAATGAGATCCTTCCAGGCTTCCCGATTCTCCATAGTTGTCGCAATTTCGTTTCTCCTAAGTTCAGTATCCCTTTCAAGTTGATCTATATATGTTATGGCCGGTCGTCCACGACTACGCTTTCCATGAGTTGGTTGCCAGAAAAGTAGATCTGGTATGACCTCGTCTTTACTTCGCCAGCAGTGCCCACTAAACTTAATCTGCGTTCACGGAGGGTGGTTGATACAGGTGGTATTGTACCATAAAGCTCGGCGTTTGTCATGTGTCGTCTCCAGCTGATGTTTAGGGCTGCCCTTAGTAGTCTTGTGTAGCAACCATCAATTCGTTGTTCAAGTGATTTAGTCAGTGTCCAGGTCTCACCCCCGTATTAAAATACACTTTCCAGTGTGGCTCGAAAGAACTTAGTCTTCAGGTGCCTGGAGAGATCTGATTTCCAGATGGTATCCATTTTTGATAGAGCTACCCAAGCCTCTGCTTTCCTAACTTCTATGTCCTTTTTGCTACTCTCTATCCATGATCCAAGGTACTGGAAGTCGTCAACCTTCCTTAGTTGATTATTATCAATTGTTGTCAAGTTTCCATCAATATTAACAGTCATGAATTCGGTCTTGGTAGCATTTATATTCAATCCAACCTCCTTAGCAGCCCTCTCCACTTTATTTAGTAGAAGCTGTGCATCTGCTAGCGCATTAGAGAGCAGGGCGATGTCATCCGCAAAGTCGGTGTCTGTGACTGTAGTTGCCGGATATCTACTACTTCTGCGTTCTTGAAGTGTGAATCCCAGATCTTCACCCTTTGTGGTCGTCCTCATTGCGTAATCCAGTACAGTACAATTACAAATAGTCCGCAAACACCCACCCCCAAATTGTGTGACTTCGCTAGGTCTCCGCAAACACCCACCCCCAAACTGTGTGACTTCGCTAAGGCCCCGCAAACACCCACCCCAAACTGTGTGACTTCGCTAAGGCTCCGTAAACACCCACCCCAAACTGTGTGACTTCGCTAAGGCTCCGCAAACACCCACCCCCAAATTGTGTGACTTCGCTAGGGCTCCGCAAACACCCACCCCCAAACTGTGTGACTTCGCTAAGGCCCCGCAAACACCCACCCCAAACTGTGTGACTTCGCTAAGGCTCCGCAAACACCCACCCCCAAACTGTATCACTTCGCTAAGGCTCCGCCCCTGCAAACAGAGGTTTACACTATGTGCATTATGGGTACTACACGGCTGTGCATCATATGATACTTCTAATTATTTACAGGGTCAAAAAGTAATAGACTCATTGAATCCGCAATGATAAATTGTGTGTTTTCAGACACCATTACATTAGGACTAAAGTGATTTTACCCAAGATATTGCGCAAAAGGTGCAGATTGCTCAACAAGATATTGGACTGTGAAAGCAATATAAGCATATGATCACCAAAAACACTGCTTGATAATTAAGACCAGCTCATTCGACCTGCAATTATCTATTTAGTTGGTGTAAAGGGAAAACACCGGAAAGCTCCTTTTGTGAAATATCTTGTGAACTAATCACTTTAGTTTCTACAACCACTAAATCGATCTATCCTTAACCCTGTGGCATAGATGTTTCGTTTCTAAAACCACTAAATCGATCTATCCTTAACCCTGTGGCATATATGTTTCGTTTCTACAACCACTAAATCGATCTATCCTTAACCCTGTGGCATAGATGTTTCGTTTCTACAACCACTAAATCGATCTATCCTTAACCCTGTGGCATAGATGTTTCGTTTCTACAACCACTAAATCGATCTATCCTTAACCCTGTGGCATAGATGTTTCGTTTCTACAACCACTAAATCGATCTATCCCTAACCCTGTGGCATAGATGTTTCGTTTCTACAACCACTAAATCGATCTATCCTTAACCCTGTGGCATAGATGTTTCGTTTCTAAAACCACTAAATCGATCTACCCTTAACCCTGTGGCATACATGTTTCGTTTCTAAAACCACTAAATCGATCTATCCTTAACCCTGTGGCATAGATGTTTCGTTTCTACAACCACTAAATCGATCTATCCCTAACCCTGTGGCATAGATGTTTCGTTTCTACAACCACTAAATCGATCTATCCTTAACCCTGTGGCATAGATGTTTCGTTTCTACAACCACTAAATCGATCTATCCCTAACCCTGTGGCATAGATGTTTCGTTTCTACAACCACTAAATCGATCTATCCTTAACCCTGTGGCATAGATGTTTCGTTTCTAAAACCACTAAATCGATCTATCCTTAACCCTGTGGCATAGGTGTTTCGTTTCTACAACCACTAAATCTATCTATCCTTAACCCTGTGGCATAGATGTTTCGTTTCTACAACCACTAAATCGATCTATCCCTAACCCTGTGGCATAGATGTTTCGTTTCTACAACCACTAAATCGATCTATCCTTAACCCTGTGGCATAGATGTTTCGTTTCTAAAACCACTAAATCGATCTATCCTTAACCCTGTGGCATAGATGTTTCGTTTCTACAACCACTAAATCGATCTTTCCTTAACCATGTGGCATAGATGTTTCGTTTCTACAACCACTAAATCGATCTATCCTTAACCCTGTGGCATAGATGTTTCGTTTCTACAACCACTAAATCGATCTATCCTTAACCCTGTGGCATAGATGTTTCGTTTCTAAAACCACTAAATCGATCTATCCTTAACCCTGTGGCATAGATGTTTCGTTTCTACAACCACTAAATCGATCTATCCTTAACCCTGTGGCATAGATGTTTCGTTTCTACAACCACTAAATCGATCTATCCTTAACCCTGTGGCATAGATGTTTCGTTTCTACAACCACTAAATCGATCTATCCTTAACCCTGTGGCATAGATGTTTCGTTTCTACAACCACTAAATCGATCTATCCTTAACCCTGTGGCATAGATGTTTCGTTTCTACAACCACTAAATCGATCTATCCTTAACCCTGTGGCATAGATGTTTCGTTTCTACAACCACTAAATCGATCTATCCTTAACCCTGTGGCATAGATGTTTCGTTTCTACAACCACTAAATCGATCTATCCTTAACCCTGTGGCATAGATGTTTCATTTTTAATGGAGATGCATAATATCAATTTGACGCTATGCTGTTGAATTGAACATGACAAACCCTGTTGCACAATATCTCTAGAATTATTCACTCTATTACTAATTTGAAGGTGACATAATAGCCACTAGACATCATTATGGATACTACTAGTGTGTACGTACAACATATGGATACTAAATGAATGTACATATTAATGAGTTCTACACGAAATGACTTTAAATTGAAGTAAATAATTATTTCTAGGAATTTAACACGATCGATATATCAATATTTTATCATTATTTGGTGACAGATTTAAATTCACAACCTCCTGACTCGAAATTCTGATTGATAGGTACATAATCAGCACAGATTGTTGAATAAAAACCATAAAAAATATAATCTAGATATCTATTGTAGCTCATGGTGCAGTTGCAATATTATTAATTTAAGGCAGATTAAAATATATGTGATAATGTAATTTGATTGTGGCCAGGTGTAATATTACAGTAGATACTACTACTATTTGGTATATATACATAATACATATATAATATAATAACCATGGTGTAAATATGTGGAATATATCAACAACCCAATCTACTCAGCTCCAATCGGTGAACCAACTTACATCCCAATTATACGGCCGACATTCCACAGCGTTTTACCTAACTCTACCTTATACTTGTTTATATATGGGATTCGGTCTTCTGGGTCATTGCGCTGTGATTACTGTTGTTTTACTAGAACCAGCTTTCTACTCATCCCTTTTTTATAAATTACTTATCATAGACGCAATAGTTGAATCCATGACATGTATTGGATCACTAATGCGTGTTTTCAGAAACTATCGCGTATTCTGCTCCACTAAAGTAGAAACAGCGACCACCCGAGAATATACCAATTGTAGCTCCCTTTTGGGGGCATCTATGGTTGCTGGTCTCGAGGTCGTCGATGGCCCATTTGCCGATCTGTCTGCATGGTGCGTGATAATAATATCAATGGACAGAGTTATGGGGCTTTATAGGCCTATATGGTACCGCGACATGGCCAATAAACAAGGTCGCATTATAACAGGCGTTATTGTTGCCTTGTTGGCAGTATTTCTGTTGACAACATGGCCGCTCTACACTTACCGTTATATCCAGTGGATCGAAGAAACGGAAACTTGGAAAGTCGTAGAGCCTAGGAGTACGGAAGCTGTGGCCGAGTACCGGTACCACCTCTTGATGATATATAAACCGGGACGTTGCTGCATACAAGTAGCTCTCACTGTCATTATGTGCTCTGCGGTTCTCATTAAAGTCCACCTCATGAAGAAAAAGTGGCAAAGACGTGACAAGAGGGCACGAAATCTCTCCTACATGATGTTTATAATGATAATAATGACGTTTATCCATTTATCTGTGAGTGGAATACAGCTGGCAGTCGAGTTCTACACTAAATCATTGCGAAGCAGACATCAAGAGTACCAGTTAGAGGAAGAAATATACAGGTGGATTCTAGCGGAGAAGGTTAATATAATTCTGGTTTTCGCCCTTCAGTATTTATCGATTGTTTACGCACTGAACTTTTACATTTTACTTTTGGTAAAGACTTTTCGTTCCGCGGTGGCCAATCGAATTGCCAAGCCAATTGCAAGAAAACTTCCATGTCTGGCTAAGTGCCACCTGGTACAGGGCGATTCGCCATTTCGACCTAATAACACAACTTATGTTTTAGAGACCAAAGCTTATAATGATGCCAGCACTACATATGGTAAAGAAGAAACCGCTTGTTGAAACGTGTTTGTGAATAATAATCGTCAAAAAATATTATAATATGACGGGGCTGAGATTGGATTTGCTGTGGTTACTGGTTAGATATTTTGGGGCTAAGATTGGATTTGCTGTGGTTACTGGTTATATATTTTGGGGCTAAGATTGGATTTGCTGTGGTTACTGGTTAGATATTTTGGGGCTAAGATTGGATTTGCTGTGGTTACTGGTTAGATATTTTGGGGCTAAGATTGGATTTGCTATGGTTACTGGTTAGATATTTTTTTCTTTTTGGAGGGATTGAAACTTTTTGATGTTTCGGCATCTAATTCGTCACACTAAATGAGAGTTTTGACCTTAGGGCATTATTTTTATTTAACACCTAGTAGCTAAGGAGCTGAATTAATGACGTAATATGGTTTTATTAATTAACTACTATTAATTAATGAATACTAAAATTTATTTCCAAACATTTGGTGTTCGGAATTTAAAATTAAAACTTTAACTAAAACATATAAATAGTAAGAAATATAATATTAGACTGTAAAATAAAGGGGGGGGGGGGGGTCTGTTTAAAAGTTTCTCCCAAGTGTCATCAGGTAGATGGCGGTGCGTCGCGGCGCGGCGCGGAGACTGGACTGCATGAGGGGATTGTAGGGCCTTATCGCCCTTTGGGAACATATCGCCCTTTGGGAACATATCGCCCTTTGGGAACATATCGCCCCGGGTCTTTATCGCCCCGGGTCTTTATCGCCCCGGGTCTTTATCGCCCCGGGTCTTTATCGCCCCCGGGTCTTTATCGCCCCTGGGTCTTTATCGCCCCGGGTCTTTATCGCCCCCTGGTCTTTATCGCCCCGGGTCTTTATCGCCCCCGGGTCTTTATCGCCCCTGGGTCTTTATTGCCCCGGGTCTTTATCGCCCCGGGTCTTTATCGCTCCGGGTCTTTATCGCCCCCGGGTCTTTATCACCCCGGGTCTTTATCGCCCCGGGTCTTTATCGCCCCTGGTAACTTACGTTAAAATACGTTAAAATAAATCGAGTTGATTAAAATAGTAACATTTAGGCGCAGTAAGCTAGTGAATGCCTGACGCCATGAAGGGTGATCTTCCACAGTAAACCCTTCCACTCTGCTTCTTAAAGGAATGCCTGTTAACCACCATGGGTGATCTTCCACAGTAAACCCTTCCACTCTGTTTCTTAAAGGAATGCCTGTTAACCACCATGGGTGATCTTCCACAGTAAACCCTTCCACTCTGTTTCTTAAAGGAGTGCCTGTTCACCACCATGGGTGATCTTCCACAGTAAACCCTTCCACTCTGTTTCTTAAAGGAATGCCTGTTAACCACCATGGGTGATCTTCCACAGTAAACCCTTCCACTCTGCTTCTTAAAGGAATGCCTGTTAACCACCATGGGTGATCTTCCACAGTAAACCCTTCCACTCTGTTTCTTAAAGGAGTGCCTGTTCACCACCATGGGTGATCTTCCACAGTAAACCCTTCCACTCTGCTTCTTAAAGGAATGCCTGTTAACCACCATGGGTGATCTTCCACAGTAAACCCTTCCACTCTGTTTCTTAAAGGAGTGCCTGTTCACCACCATGGGTGATCTTCCACAGTAAACCCTTCCACTCTGTTTCTTAAAGGAATGCCTGTTAACCACCATGGGTGATCTTCCACAGTAAACCCTTCCACTCTGTTTCTTAAAGGAGTGCCTGTTCACCACCATGGGTGATCTTCCACAGTAATCCCTTCCACTCTGTTTCTTAAAGGAATGCCTGTTAACCACCATGGGTGATCTTCCACAGTAAACCCTTCCACTCTGCTTCTTAAAGGAATGCCTGTTAACCACCATGGGTGATCTTCCACAGTAAACCCTTCCACTCTGTTTCTTAAAGGAGTGCCTGTTCACCACCATGGGTGATCTTCCACAGTAAACCCTTCCACTCTGCTTCTTAAAGGAATGCCTGTTAACCACCATGGGTGATTTTCCACAGTAAACCCTTCCACTCTGTTTCTTAAAGGAGTGCCTGTTCACCACCATGGGTGATCTTCCACAGTAAACCCTTCCACTCTGTTTCTTAAAGGAATGCCTGTTAACCACCATGGGTGATCTTCCACAGTAAACCCTTCCACTCTGTTTCTTAAAGGAGTGCCTGTTCACCACCATGGGTGATCTTCCACAGTAAACCCTTCCACTCTGTTTCTTAAAGGAATGCCTGTTAACCACCATGGGTGATCTTCCACAGTAAACCCTTCCACTCTGTTTCTTAAAGGAGTGCCTGTTCACCACCATGGGTGATCTTCCACAGTAAACCCTTCCACTCTGTTTCTTAAAGGAATGCCTGTTAACCACCATGGGTGATCTTCCACAGTAAACCCTTCCACTCTGTTTCTTAAAGGAATGCCTGTTAACCACCATGGGTGATCTTCCACAGTAAAACCTTCCACTCTGCTTCCTAAAGGAATGCCTGTTCACCACCATGGGTGATCTTCCACAGTAAAACCTTCCACTCTGCTTCCTAAAGGAATGCCTGTTCACCACCATGGGTGATCTTCCACAGTAAAACCTTCCACTTTGCTTGCTCCCCAAGGAGGGATAAATCGACAAATAATTTTGTAAAATTTGTTGGAGAAATATCGATTGTGGATGCATCGATCGATTGTAGACTGATATAATTCTCGTAAATTCACCTTCAAATGGAGATGTTTCCGTTAAAGCTTAGACTTAACTGGTGATTTAATGGAGATGTTTCCGTTAAAGCTTAGACTTAACTGGTGGTTTAATGGAGATGTTTCCGTTAAAGCTTAGACTTAACTGGTGATTTAATGGAGATGTTTCCGTTAAAGCTTAGATTTAACTGGTGATTTAATGGAGATGTTTCCGTTAAAGCTTAGACTTAACTGGTGATTTAATGGAGATGTTTCCGTTAAAGCTTAGACTTAACTGGTGATTTAATGGAGATGTTTCCGTTAAAACTGGTGATTTAATGGAGATGTTTCCGTTAAAGCTTAGACTTAACTGGTGATTTAATGGAGATGTTTCCGTTAAAGCTTAGACTTAACTGGTGATTTAATGGAGATGTTTCCATTAAAGCTTAGACTTAACTGGTGATTTAATGGAGATGTTTCCGTTAAAGCTTAGACTTAACTGGTGATTTAATGGAGATGTTTCCGTTAAAGCTTAGACTTAACTGGTGATTTAATGGAGATGTTTCCGTTAAAACTGGTGATTTAATGGAGATGTTTCCGTTAAAGCTTAGACTTAACTGGTGATTTAATGGAGATGTTTCCGTTAAAATTGATGATTTAATGGAGATGTTTCCGTTAAAACTGGTGATTTAATGGAGATGTTTCCGTTAAAGCTTAGACTTAACTGGTGATTTAATGGAGATGTTTCCGTTAAAACTGGTGATTTAATGGAGATGTTTCCGTTAAAGCTTAGACTTAACTGGTGATTTAATGGAGATGTTTCCGTTAAAACTGGTGATTTAATGGAGATGTTTCCGTTAAAACTGGTGATTTAATGGAGATGTTTCCGTTAAAGCTTAGACTTAACTGGTGATTTAATGGAGATGTTTCCATTAAAGCTTAGACTTAACTGGTGATTTAATGGAGATGTTTCCGTTAAAGCTTAGACTTAACTGGTGATTTAATGGAGATGTTTCCGTTAAAGCTTAGACTTAACTGGTGATTTAATGGAGATGTTTCCGTTAAAATTGATGATTTAATGGAGATGTTTCCGTTAAAACTGGTGATTTAATGGAGATGTTTCCGTTAAAGCTTAGACTTAACTGGTGATTTAATGGAGATGTTTCCGTTAAAATTGATGATTTAATGGAGATGTTTCCGTTAAAACTGGTGATTTAATGGAGATGTTTCCGTTAAAGCTTAGACTTAACTGGTGATTTAATGGAGATGTTTCCGTTAAAATTGATGATTTAATGGAGATGTTTCCGTTAAAACTGGTGATTTAATGGAGATGTTTCCGTTAAAGCTTAGACTTAACTGGTGATTTAATGGAGATGTTTCCGTTAAAACTGGTGATTTAATGGAGATGTTTCCGTTAAAGCTTAGACTTAACTGGTGATTTAATGGAGATGTTTCCGTTAAAACTGGTGATTTAATGGAGATGTTTCCGTTAAAACTGGTGATTTAATGGAGATGTTTCCGTTAAAGCTTAGACTTAACTGGTGATTTAATGGAGATGTTTCCATTAAAGCTTAGACTTAACTGGTGATTTAATGGAGATGTTTCCGTTAAAGCTTAGACTTAACTGGTGATTTAATGGAGATGTTTCCGCTAAAGCTTAGACTTAACTGGTGATTTAATGGAGATGTTTCCGTTAAAACTGGTGATTTAATGGAGATGTTTCCGTTAAAGCTTAGACTTAACTGGTGATTTAATGGAGATGTTTCCGTTAAAATTGATGATTTAATGGAGATGTTTCCGTTAAAACTGGTGATTTAATGGAGATGTTTCCGTTAAAGCTTAGACTTAACTGGTGATTTAATGGAGATGTTTCCGTTAAAACTGGTGATTTAATGGAGATGTTTCCGTTAAAGATTATACTTAACTGTTGGTGATTTAATGCTCTAAATTTACTTCACAGGGCAATAGTTGCAAATTTAAACCTGATATAACCAAACACCACGTAACTGTAGACAATGTTAATTAATAATCTAAATTGGGACAGCCAACTCTGTTAAACCGATTAAGTTAGAAGTGACCACAAATGCATAGATACAAAAACATCCAAAAGATATAATCCCTCCAAAAAAATCAATTGGGCTAAAAAAAAAGGAGCCTGACTGGCTATTACTTAACAGAAAGGAAACTTGGAACCCAAATCCATTTATATAATCTAAATCCCTCAGTGTGGAAATAAAAATTGCAGGAAATAAAAACAGCTTCATTAAATTTAATATCCGGTAGCGAAGCATTATCATTGGTGTAATTCGATATATGGCAGTGTGTTCTGAGGTTACATCGATGCCGATTCCAGTTACATTCAGCTCGAAACAAACGCTATGATTATTAATGAACAGCGAAACTTATAACCACAATATAACTTATGTCTAAATGTTTCATTGTATAGATGTGATTATTTAACTCAAGATACATGGTAACATTATTAATTATCTCTATCACTGCAATCCTGTTGTTAATTATAAAAATATAATGAATAATAACGTTACAGAAACAGTCGTTTGGTATGTTGGGGCCATTGTTTCGGATCATGTAGACATGCAGGGTCCATTGTTTCGGATCATGTAGCCACGTAGGGCCCATTGTTTCGGATCATGTAGCCATGCAGGGCCCATTGTTTCGGATCATGTAGCCATGCAGGGCCCATTGTTTCGGATCATGTAGCCATGCAGAGCCCATTGTTTCGGATCATGTAGCCATGTAGGGCCCATTGTTTCGGATCATGTAGCCATGCAGAGCCCATTGTTTCGGATCATGTAGCCATACAGGGCCCATTGTTTCGGATCATGTAGCCATACAGGGCCCATTGTTTCGGATCATGTAGCCATGTAGGGCCCATTGTTTCGGATCATGTAGCCATGCAGAGCCCATTGTTTCGGATCATGTAGCCATGCAGAGCCCATTGTTTCGGATCATGTAGCCATGTAGGGCCCATTGTTTCGGATCATGTAGCCATGCAGGGCCCATTGTTTCGGATCATGTAGCCATGTAGGGCCCATTGTTTCGGATCATGTAGCCATGCAGGGCCCATTGTTTCGGATCATGTAGCCATGTAGGGCCCATTGTTTCGGATCATGTAGCCATGCAGGGCCCATTGTTTCAGATCATGTAGCCATGCAGGGCCCATTGTTTCGGATCATGTAGCCATGCAGGGCCCATTGTTTCGGATCATGTAGCCATGTAGGGCCCATTGTTTCGGATCATGTAGCCATACAGGGCCCATTGTTTCGGATCATGTAGCCATACAGGGCCCATTGTTTCGGATCATGTAGCCATGTAGGGCCCATTGTTTCGGATCATGTAGCCATGCAGAGCCCATTGTTTCGGATCATGTAGCCATGCAGAGCCCATTGTTTCGGATCATGTAGCCATACAGGGCCCATTGTTTCGGATCATGTAGCCATGCAGGGCCCATTGTTTCGGATCATGTAGCCATGCAGGGTCCATTGTTTCGGATCATGTAGCCATGCAGGGCCCATTGTTTCGGATCATGTAGCCATGCAGGGCCCATTGTTTCGGATCATGTAGCTATGTAGGGCCTATTGTTTCGGATATGTAGCCATGTAGGGCCCATTGTTTCGGATCATGTAGCCATGCAGGGCCCATTGTTTCGGATCATGTAGCCATGCAGGGCCCATTGTTTCGGATCATGTAGCCATGCAGGGCCCATTGTTTCGGATCATGTAGCCATGCAGGGCCCATTGTTTCGGATCATGTAGCCATGCAGGGCCCATTGTTTCGGATCATGTAGCCATGTAGGGCCCATTGTTTCGGATCATGTAGCCATGCAGGGCCCATTGTTTCGGATCATGTAGCCATGTAGGGCCCATTGTTTCGGATCATGTAGCCATGCAGGGCCCATTGTTTCGGATCATGTAGCCATGTAGGGCCCATTGTTTCGGATCATGTAGCCATGCAGGGCCCATTGTTTCAGATCATGTAGCCATGCAGGGCCCATTGTTTCGGATCATGTAGCCATGCAGGGCCCATTGTTTCGGATCATGTAGCCATGTAGGGCCCATTGTTTCGGATCATGTAGCCATACAGGGCCCATTGTTTCGGATCATGTAGCCATATAGGGCCCATTGTTTCGGATCATGTAGCCATGTAGGGCCCATTGTTTCGGATCATGTAGCCATACAGGGCCCATTGTTTCGGATCATGTAGCCAAGCAGGGCCCATTGTTTCGGATCATGTAGCCATGTAGGGCCCATTGTTTCGGATCATGTAGCCATGCAGGGCCCATTGTTTCGGATCATGTAGCCATGCAGGGCCCATTGTTTCGGATCATGTAGCCATGCAGAGCCCATTGTTTCGGATCATGTAGCCATACAGGGCCCATTGTTTCGGATCATGTAGCCAAGCAGGGCCCATTGTTTCGGATCATGTAGCCATGTAGGGCCCATTGTTTCGGATCATGTAGCCATGCAGGGCCCATTGTTTCGGATCATGTAGCCATGCAGAGCCCATTGTTTCGGATCATGTAGCCATGCAGGGCCCATTGTTTCGGATCATGTAGCCATGCAGGGCCCATTGTTTCGGATCATGTAGCCATGCAGGGCCCATTGTTTCGGATCATGTAGCCATGCAGGGCCCATTGTTTCGGATCATGTAGCCATGTAGGGCCCATTGTTTCGGATCATGTAGCCATGCAGAGCCCATTGTTTCGGATCATGTAGCCATACAGGGCCCATTGTTTCGGATCATGTAGCCATACAGGGCCCATTGTTTCGGATCATGTAGCCATGTAGGGCCCATTGTTTCGGATCATGTAGCCATGCAGAGCCCATTGTTTCGGATCATGTAGCCATGCAGAGCCCATTGTTTCGGATCATGTAGCCATACAGGGCCCATTGTTTCGGATCATGTAGCCATGCAGGGCCCATTGTTTCGGATCATGTAGCCATGCAGGGGCCATTGTTTCGGATCATGTAGCCATGCAGGGCCCATTGTTTCGGATCATGTAGCTATGTAGGGCCTATTGTTTCGGATATGTAGCCATGTAGGGCCCATTGTTTCGGATCATGTAGCCATGCAGGGCCCATTGTTTCGGATCATGTAGCCATGCAGGGCCCATTGTTTCGGATCATGTAGCCATGCAGGGGCCATTGTTTCGGATCATGTAGCCATGCAGGGCCTATTGTTTCGGATATGTAGCCATGTAGGGCCCATTGTTTCGGATCATGTAGCCATGCAGGGCCCATTGTTTCGGATCATGTAGCCATGCAGGGCCCATTGTTTCGGATCATGTAGCCATGCAGGGCCCATTGTTTCGGATCATGTAGCCATGCAGGGGCCATTGTTTCGGATCATGTAGCCATGCAGGGCCCATTGTTTCGGATCATGTAGCTATGTAGGGCCTATTGTTTCGGATATGTAGCCATGTAGGGCCCATTGTTTCGGATATGTAGCCATGTAGGGCCCATTGTTTCGGATCATGTAGCCATGCAGGGCCCATTGTTTCGGATCATGTAGCCATGCAGGGGCCATTGTTTCGGATCATGTAGCCATGCAGGGCCCATTGTTTCGGATCATGTAGCTATGTAGGGCCTATTGTTTCGGATATGTAGCCATGTAGGGCCCATTGTTTCGGATATGTAGCCATGTAGGGCCCATTGTTTCGGATCATGTAGCCATGCAGGGCCCATTGTTTCGGATCATGTAGCCATGCAGGGCCCATTGTTTCGGATCATGTAGCCATGCAGGGCCCATTGTTTCGGATCATGTAGCCATGTAGGGCCCATTGTTTCGGATCATGTAGCCATGCAGGGCCCATTGTTTCGGATCATGTAGCCATGTAGGGCACATTGTTTCGGATCATGTAGCCATGCAGGGCCCATTGTTTCGGATCATGTAGCCATGTAGGGCCCATTGTTTCGGTTACTACACTATACCATCGTCACTACAGTAGGCCCTAGATTACTACACTATACCATCGTCACTACAGTAGGCCCTAGGTTACTACACTATACCATCGTCACTACAGTAGGCCCTAGATTACTACACTATACCATCGTCACTACAGTAGGCCCTAGGTTACTACACTATACCATCGTCACTACAGTAGGCCCTAGGTTACTACACTATACCATCGTCACTACAGTAGGCCCTAGATTACTACACTATACCATCGTCACTACAGTAGGCCCTAGGTTACTACACTATACCATCGTCACTACAGTAGGCCCTAGGTTACTACACTATACCATCGTCACTACAGTAGGCCCTAGGTTACTACACTATACCATCGTCACTACAGTAGGCCCTAGGTTACTACACTATACCATCGTCACTACAGTAGGCCCTAGATTACTACACTATAAGTAGTAGGGTCTTGGGCGGCTCTGCGACAGTTAGACCCAACTGACACCCATTGGGTGTCATATGACACCCAATTATCACCCTATGGGTGTCATTGGGTGTCATTGGCGCCAGACTGTCTGGGTGACACCTCCCAATTAGGCTAATTAGACCCTAATTGACAGGTGTCATCAATTAATTAGTACAATTAAACCCTAACAGGTGTCATATGACTCCTAATTAGGGTTTAATTGATTATCCTAATTAATCAGACTGATTAGCGCCCTGACACACAATGGGTCATCAGTGTTGTCTAACTGTCGCAGAGCCGGCTCAAGAGGGTGTCATAAGTGACACCGCAGCTCTTTTATTCTTTAATACTTATTTATTTATATTTAATTTTAAATTAATTAATTGTACTTTATTTTAGATTTACCAATAATTAGTTTTATATATTGGTTTCTATATGACCTCATTGACTTTCATCTCGTTATACTTAGCCATAGGGTATACAGCTCCCTTACTGGTAACTAATTACTCTTATCTATATCAAGACAGCTTTATCGTTGACCTTTGACCTTTGACCCCCAATTAGCTTTAACCAAGCAACAGCTTATTAATAATAGTTGTATCCAAGCGCCCCACCCCCCCACCCCGTGACAGCTCTGATTACTAATTACTCTTACCTATATCCAGCCGTCTGCAGTTCCATAGTCTGCCGCTAGAGGGCATATGATCTGAAATTAACATCTTCTCTAACTTTGCTATTTTCATTCCGAATGGGTTTAAACTCGGTAGGCATCTACTACGGCATAGGCCATATCTTTTGCGGAGCCATAGAGTAGTATGAAGTTCCCCTGTCTACCGCTAGAGGGCGTGTTATTTAAAAATTAACATCTTCTCTAGCTTTGTTATTTACAATCCGCAAAACTATGAAGTTATATTGCTTAAGGGTTCTAAGGGGCGAGCCATGAGGCAAGATGTTTGAGACTTATTTAGATATATTATTACTTAATTTTGACCCCCCAAACGGCATCTACTACGGCATAGGCTATATCTTTTGCAGAGTCACAGAGTAGTATGAAGTTCCCCAGTCTGCCGCTAGAGGACGAAATGTCTCAAAGTGAAAACCATACGGTAGCCATGAATTGGTTACTAGGCAATAATACTGCATTTTGCAACGTTAGGCCTATTGCTGACCGAACGAAAACTGCCCTGGTTCATGCAGGGGTCGAACCCATGACATACGAGAGATGTGAATTCTACGCAACCACTACACCAAGGTGGAACAGTAACCTTCGAATTTGTTCGTTGACGTTCGAATTTGTAAGACTCTCATTTAAGACTTGACACAGACTATGCCTCACCGAGGCATAGACTATGACTCACTGAGGCATAGACTATGCCTCATTGAGGCACTGAGGCATAGACTATGCCTCACTGAGGCACTGAGGCATAGACTATGCCTCACTGAGGCATAGACTATGCCTCACTGAGGCATAGACTATGCCTCACTGAGGCATAGACTATGCCTCACTGAGGCATAGACTAGGCCTCACTGAGGCATAGACTAGGCCTCACTGAGGCACTGAGGCATATACTATGACTCACTGAGGCATAGACTATGACTCACTGAGGCATAGACTATGCCTCACTGAGGCATAGACTATGCCTCACTGAGGCATAGACTATGCCTCACTGGGGCACTGAGGCATAGACTATGCCTCACTGAGGCACTGAGGCATAGACTATGACTCACTGAGGCATAGACTATGCCTCACTGAGGCATAGACTATGCCTCACTGAGGCATTGAGGCATAGACTATGACTCACTGAGGCATAGACTATGCCTCACTGAGGCATAGACTATGCCTTACTGAGGCACTGAGGCATAGACTAGGCCTCACTGAGGCATAGACTATGCCTCACTGAGGCATAGACTATACCTCACTGAGGCATAGACTATGCCTCACTGAGGCACTGAGGCATAGACTATGACTCACTGAGGCATAGACTATGCCTCACTGAGGCACTGAGGCATAGACTATGCCTCACTGAGGCATAGACTAGGCCTCACTGAGGCATAGACTATGCCTCACTGAGGCACTGAAGCATAGACTATGACTCACTGAGGCATAGACTATGCCTCACTGAGGCATAGACTATGCCTCACTGAGGCATAGACTATGCCTCACTGAGGCATAGACTATGACTCACTGAGGCATAGACTATGCCTCACTGAGGCATAGACTATGCCTCACTGCACTGAGGCATAGACTATGCCTCACTGAGGCACTGAGGCATAGACTATGACTCACTGAGGCATAGACTATGACTCACTGAGGCATAGACTATGCCTCACTGAGGCATAGACCATGCCTCACTGAGGCATTGAGGCATAGACTATGACTCACTGAGGCATAGACTATGCCTTACTGAGGCACTGAGGCATAGACTAGGCCTCACTGAGGCATAGACTATGCCTCACTGAGGCACTGAGGCATAGAATATGACTCACTGAGGCATAGACTATGCCTCACTGAGGCATAGACTATGCCTCACCATGGATGGGCTTTACCACTGTACTCGCATCTGCTGTCTCATTGGCTGCTCGATGCCTCAGATTAAGGGTCTAAGGTCTTCAAGCTGACCATTTGCTTAGTTTTCTAATTAGAAGGTCGTGAGTTCGAACCCTAGAAGAGCATTATTCTTTTTCCTAGCACTCGGCTGACTCTAGTGACCACTAGCTTTGACTCTCCCAGCTATAGTGATAGTATGCAACCTTGGGAGTTAATGTGAGTAAAGGCCAAGAGATTAGACTTCAGGTTGCCTCTATTGGTTCATTCTTCTTAACTTTATAAAATAACTCAACCCTTATTTAAAGTTTTAAAAATTATGACTTAGTCGACCAATTTTCCAAAGTATATTATAAAAACATATAATTTCTTGAATAAATAGACCTAATAGTAATAAATATTGTGGGGTAAATACATTTATAATACTAATATAATTATTATGGATAAATAGTCCTAATACTATTATAATTGTTATGGATAAATAGTCCTAATACTAATATAATTGTTTTGGATAAATAGCCCTAACACTATTATGAAAGGAACTCAAACAAACAAATGTCAATAGCGTCGTCCTGCGCGGGCATATACTGAACGAGAGTTTTTTATCATAGGTCTTCGAAAATTAGTAAAAGCTGGTTGATTTACTTTACTTTCATCTTCCTCATTACCCAACTGTTTCTTAATTTTATTCAATTGTTCATTAATTTTCAGTAATTTACTTTTATTTCCCAGAACCTGTCTTAATATCTCTTCTCTATTTTCCTCATTTTCTTCCATTTGTTTAATAAATTTCCGCATTTGATTTTTGTTTCCTAATATTTGTCTCAATATCTCTTCTTTATTTTCATCATTCTCTTCTAAATGTTTAATAAATTTCTGTAATTTAATTTTGCTTCCTAGGACTTGGGTCAATGTCGCCTCTTTATTTTCTTCATTTTCCTTCAAATGTTTAATAATTTTCCGCAATTGATTCTTATTTCCAAGTAATTGCCTCTTTATTTCCTCATTATCATCATTTTCATCTCTTCTCCACTTTCCTGATCTTCACTTTCTTCACCCTCTTTCTGACCTTCACTTTCTTCATCCTCTTCCCCGCCTTCACTTTCTTCATCTCTTCCTGTTCTTCACTTTCTTCATCCTCTTCCTGTTCTTCACTTTCTTCATTCTCTTCCTGACCTTCGCTATCTTCACCCTCTTCTTGACCTTCACTTTCTTCATCATCATCCTGATCTTCACTTTCTTCGTTCTCAACTTCACTCTCTTCAACTTCATCCTGACCCTCACTATTTTCATTCTCCATCTCATCATCCTCTTCTTCTCCATCTTTCTCACTCAAATTTTCCTCATTTTCTAGGGGTAACTGTTTTTGTATCCCTTTCAAAATATTCATAACTTTATGAAATTTACTTTCCATTGTCTGTTTTATATTTAATATATCACGCTCATCTCTCTTTTTCTTTTCATCTTCACTAAAAATATCTTCGGATTTTTTAAATTTTTTTGGTAATGGAGCCATTAGTTTTTCCTTTCCATGTGTTTCCATATGACGAGATAAATTGTCTTGTCTCATTTCTTTATTACAAACCAAACAACTTTCATGTCTATGCATTATATAGCAATGTCAATTGATAATATTGAATTTTAGCTAAATGATTTTACAAAATTTTAAATAAATTAAACTTTTATGAAAATAAATAAAACTTTTTAATATAAAACTTAGAGAATGACTGGGAATGCGTTGAACGGGGGTTATTATAGAGGGAGGCTAGAATGGATTATCCAATCAGAGTGCGAGGGTGAGTTAGGCAGCCAATCAGGACTCGAGGGAGGAAAGTTAGACAGCCAATGAGAGAGTAGATGCGAGTACAGTGGTAAAGCCCATCCATAGTGAGATAACGTCACACTAACTCTCAAGGATAGTTATACTCACCATTCAAATATCCCTCGCAAACCAGATTCCCCCCCAGCATCTAAAGTATTCCACTTCAATGCAAAATATATAGAGCTTTAGTTGGATTTGAACCTGTGCTTGTAAACTTTTTTGTGCTCGTATATTGAAGTGAGGCATAGACTATGCCTCACTGAGGCATAGTCTATGCCTCAGTGCCTCAGTGAGGCATAGTCTATGCCTCAATGAGTCATAGTCTATGCCTCAGTGCCTCAGTGAGGCATAGTCTATGCCTCAGTGAGTCATAGTCTATGCCTCAGTGCCTCAGTGCGGCATAGTCTATGCCTCAGTGAGGCATAGTCTATGCCTCAGTGCCTCAGTGAGGCATAGTCTATGCCTCAGTGAGACATAGTCTATGCCTCAGTGAGGCATAGTCTATGCCTCAGTGAGTCATATTCTATGCCTCAGTGCCTCAGTGAATCATAGTCTATGCCTCAGTGAGGCATAGCCTATGCCTCAGTGAGGCATAGTCTATGCCTCAGTGCCTCAGTGAGGCATAGTCTACGCCTCAATGAGGCATAGTCTATCCCTCAGTGAGTCATAGTCTATGCCTCAGTGCCTCAGTGAGGCATAGTCTATGCCTCAGTGCCTCAGTGAGGCATAATCTATGCCTCAGTGAGTCATAGTCTATGCCTAAGTGCCTCAGTGAGTCATAGTCTATGCCTCAGTGAGGCATAGTCTATCTTAAATAAACTCTGACTTACAGAAGAACTTATACTGCTTAGTAAAGTATATCCATCTGGTTTGGATTTGTTTGCAGATGTTTTTTTCCGCGGGCTATTTATAGAATGCTGAGGTTTCGGTTGAATTTTTGGGCGGAAGTTCCCCGATGTTGGAACACTATCACTCGTTGCGTTTATTCTCTGTTGTAAATGAAGGCTAGATTCAAATGGTTTGATGTTCTCGCTTGGTTCATCAAGGCTGTTCTCCAGTATGGGTTCGAGATTTCCTTCATTGGGGTCAGACAAACTAAATGCGGTGCCGTGGTTGTCGGCACCGCGTGGTCGGTCGGTGGGGTCTGCTGAATGGACGTAGCAACTCGTCTCTATGAATGGAACAGATGGTTCGGCATCTGTTAAAAAAGTAATCAAATCATATAATATATATTTTGTAAGTTGGAAAATTAAGATAATCTTTATTAGCTTGGAATATCATTAACTTAAATTGATATTTTATTATCACTATTTTACATATTTTTTTAATTATTAGACAGTCAAGTAAAGAATCTTATATATAGAGCTTTAGTTGGATTTGAACCTGTGCTTGTAAACTTTTTTGTGCTCGTATATTGAAGTGAGGCATAGACTATGCCTCACTGAGGCATAGTCTATGCCTCAGTGCCTCAGTGAGGCATAGTCTATGCCTCAATGAGTCATAGTCTATGCCTCAGTGCCTCAGTGAGGCATAGTCTATGCCTCAGTGAGTCATAGTCTATGCCTCAGTGCCTCAGTGCGGCATAGTCTATGCCTCAGTGAGGCATAGTCTATGCCTCAGTGCCTCAGTGAGGCATAGTCTATGCCTCAGTGAGACATAGTCTATGCCTCAGTGAGGCATAGTCTATGCCTCAGTGAGTCATATTCTATGCCTCAGTGCCTCAGTGAATCATAGTCTATGCCTCAGTGAGGCATAGCCTATGCCTCAGTGAGGCATAGTCTATGCCTCAGTGCCTCAGTGAGGCATAGTCTACGCCTCAATGAGGCATAGTCTATCCCTCAGTGAGTCATAGTCTATGCCTCAGTGCCTCAGTGAGGCATAGTCTATGCCTCAGTGCCTCAGTGAGGCATAATCTATGCCTCAGTGAGTCATAGTCTATGCCTAAGTGCCTCAGTGAGTCATAGTCTATGCCTCAGTGAGGCATAGTCTATGCCTCAGTGAGGCATAGTCTATGCCTCAGTGCCTCAGTGAATCATAGTCTATGCCTCAGTGAGGCATAGTCTATGCCTCAGTGCCTCAGTGAGGCATAGTCTATGCCTCAGTGCCTCAGTGAGTCATAGTCTATGCCTCAGTGAGTCATAGTCTATGCCTCAGTGAGTCATAGTCTATGCCTCAGTGAGTCATAGTCTATGCCTCAGTGAGGCATAGTCTGTGTCAAGTCTTAAATGAGAGTCTTACAAATTCGAACGTCAACGAACAAATTCGAAGGTTACTGTTCCACCTTGGTGTAGTGGTTGCGTAGAATTCACATCTCTCGTATGTCATGGGTTCGACCCCTGCATGAACCAGGGCAGTTTTCGTTCGGTCAGCAATAGGCCTAACGTTGCAAAATGCAGTATTATTGCCTAGTAACCAATTCATGGCTACCGTATGGTTTTCACTTTGAGACATTTCGTCCTCTAGCGGCAGACTGGGGAACTTCATACTACTCTGTGACTCTGCAAAAGATATAGCCTATGCCGTAGTAGATGCCGTTTGGGGGGTCAAAATTAAGTAATAATATATCTAAATAAGTCTCAAACATCTTGCCTCATGGCTCGCTCCTTAGAACTCTTAAGCAATATAACTTCATAGTTTTGCGGATTGTAAATAACAAAGCTAGAGAAGATGTTAATTTTCAAATAATACACCCTCTAGCGGCAGACAGGGGAACTTCAGACTACTCTATGGCTCCGCAAAAGATATGGCCTATGCCGTAGTAGATGCCTACCGAGTTTAAACCCATTCGGAATGAAAATAGCAAAGTTAGAGAAGATGTTAATTTCAGATCATATGCCCTCTAGCGGCAGACTATGGAACTGCAGACGGCTGGATATAGGTAAGAGTAATTAGTAATCAGAGCTGTCACGGGGTGGGGGGGGGGGGGGTGGGGCGCTTGGATACAACTATTATTAATAAGCTGTTGCGAGGTTAAAGCTAATTGGGGGTCAAAGGTCAAAGGTCAACGATAAAGTTGTCTTGATATAGATAAGAGTAATTAGTTACCAGTAAGGGAGCTGTATACCCTATGGCTAAGGATAACGAGATGAAAGTCAATGAGGTCATTTAGAAACCAATATATAAAACTAATTATTGGTAAATCTAAAATTAAGTACAAATAAATAAAGTAAAAATAAATAATTAATTTAGAATTAAATACGAATAAAATAAAATGCAAATAATTAATTAAAATTAGGTACAAATAAATAAGTATTAATAAATAAAAGAGCTGCGGTGTCACTTATGACACCCTCTTGCTCCTCTCTGCGATAGTTAGACAACACTGATGCCCATTGTGTGTCAGGGCGCTAATCAGTCTGATTAATTAGGATAATCAATTAAACCCTAATTAGGAGTCATATGACACCTGTTAGGGTTTAATTGTACTAATTAATTGATGACACCTGTCAATTAGGGTCTAATTAGCCTAATTGGGAGGTGTCACCCAGACAGTCTGGCGCCAATGACACCCAATGACACCCATAGGGTGATAATTGGGTGTCATATGACACCCAATGGGTGTCAGTTGGGTCTAACTGTCGCAGAGAGGACCAAGACCCTACTACTACTATACCATCGTCACTACAGTAGGCCCTAGATTACTACACTATACCATCGTCACTGCAGTAGGCCCTAGGTTACTACACTATACCATCGTCACTACAGTAGGCCCTAGGTTACTACACTATACCATCGTCACTACAGTAGGCCCTAGGTTACTACACTATACCATCGCCACTACAGTAGGCCCTAGATTACTACACTATACCATCGTCACTACAGTAGGCCCTAGGTTACTACACTATACCATCGTCACTACAGTAGGCCCTAGATTACTACACTATACCATCGTCACTACAGTAGGCCCTAGGTTACTACACTATACCATCGCCACTACAGTAGGCCCTAGGTTACTACACTATACCATCGTCTTCGATTTTAACTTTAGCGGGATTTTAAAATTTGTGTAATTTTTTATTTCTGTTAGACCTAATATACCGGTTAATTTTGTTGGCAAATGCTTCTGACCGGACCCATTGCCCAATTGACCCGACCCGTTGACCGGACCCATTGACCGGACCCATTGCCATTTAATATAGCAGGTTAGCAAAGGAGCAGGTAACAGAGGCGTGTTGGGGGAACCCAAAACAATAAACGAAAGTTAACACATGTTACATGATTATGCAGTTTACTTAATTGTGGTAATACGGGACCGGTCAATAATACACAAGTAAAATATAAATCAAATATAAAGCTTCAAGACGGTATTTAGAGGGTCCGGTCAATGGGTCCAGTCAGTAGTCACTTCTAATTGTATTACATCCTGAAGACAGCCCTTCATCCGCAAGGAATCCGAAATATAGCAAAAAAATAAATTTTTTCTCACACCCATAATTTGCTCCGTGTAAACTCTTATGATAACTTCTAAGAATTTTATACAGCTTTTAATACAACTTTTGAAATTTTTTACTTAACCCGCGAGCACTTTTATACAATTTTT
The DNA here is from genome assembly GCA_032718475.1 of Nemertoderma westbladi. NCBI lineage: Eukaryota > Metazoa > Xenacoelomorpha > Nemertodermatida > Nemertodermatidae > Nemertoderma > Nemertoderma westbladi. Next base: position 109,316 of record JAUCBJ010007510.1, read on the forward strand.
ACTTAACTCGCGAGCACTTTTATACAATTTTTATTTAACTCGCGAGCACTTTTATACAATTTTTACTTAACTCGCGAGCACTTTTATACAATTTTGCTAACGAAAGTTGTGCTTTATTGGAAGAAGGGGAATTTTTATATTCGCTTTCAATCTGTAGCGAGAAAAGCTTAAAGCTGATCATACAAAGATTCCCAATATGTAAAGCTGGCCATACAAAGATTCCAAATATGTAAAGCTGGCCATACAAAGATTCCAAATATGTAACACAATCTGAATTTTGTTGAAAAATAGCTGAGAATAATATTTGGTTTTGCTTCTGTTTCGTGGCTATTTCTTATATTTAATAAATACGCGGAACATTATATTAATATCATATTCTCATAAGTAGCAGGGCAACAATAGATATCTATAATATTACCAACATAAACCAAATGTTCCAGACTATAGTGCAGTTACTATAGTTACTATAGTGCAGTTACTATAGTTACTATAGTGCAGTTACTATAGTTACTATAGTGCAGTTACTGCATTAAAATATTCTGTAAACCAAATGTTCCAGACTATAGTGCAGTTACTATAGTTACTATAGTGCAGTTACTATAGTGCAGTTACTATAGTTACTATAGTGCAGTTCTGCATTAAAATATTCTGACTCAGCCAGGAATGAGGAGGGAGTTATCAGATCAGTATACGATGGTTCGACAACATTTGTGTCTACTGTTGACGGTGACACAGAACCATTTGAAGTGTTATGGGGCGTCCTCCAAGGAGACACACTTGCACCATTCTTGTTCATTATTGTGGTTGACTATGTTCTACGCATGTCCTTAGATCATCATAATGATGATGGGGTGATGATAACTCCACCTACTGGCTCCAGAAGTCGAGGAAATCCTGCCAAGTACCTAACTGATCTAGACTTTGCTGATGACTTAGGAGTACTCTCAGAATCATTAGAGGGAGCCCAACGGCTCCTCGGCTCATTAGAACATGCTGCTTCTAGTGTTGGCCTTTTTATTAACTCCAGAAAGACCAAAATTCTGACCGTTAACTTTGAAAGTCCTCAGCAAGTCTCTGATCGGATGAGCATAAGCTCAAAGGATGGTATGCTTGAGCATGTGGACGACTTCTGTTACCTGGGATCATGGATCCGGAAGTCAGGTGAGGACCTTCGAATACGTAAGGGAAAGGCATGGGCAGCCTTGAATAGGCTTTCCAGGATTTGGAAGTCACCAAGAATTAATCGGAAACTTAAGGTCCGATTATTTAGAGCAGCAGTAGTTCCAGTACTCCTCTATGGGAGTCCATGCTGGGCTCTAACTGCTGAGGACACCAAATCTCTGGATGGCACATTCACAAGAATGCTACGCCGGGTTCATTGTGTCAAGTACAATGCACACATCTCCAACCAGACACTATATAACATTGGAGGTGTCTCATTGGTCCCCCCAAGCTTGACACTAGAACAAAACCGCCTCCGCTTTGCAGGACATTGCTTTCGCCGTGAGGACCAGCCAGTGCATAATCTTGTACTTTGGCAGCCTCATGGAGTGAATAAGCATGGTGGACAGCCCATGACTTTCTTGAGACGCATCTTAAAGGACACTGGCCTTAAAGATGCGGATGATCTAGCAAATGTCATGGGTGATAGGGAGTTGTGGCGGTGCAATTTTGTTGACAAGCCGGCACAGCATTCTTAAAAATGCAGCTGCAATGCAGCATGCCGATCCTAGTAGTAGGAGGGAGTTGAAACTATCTCTGTTAATTTCATGAAATTTCTTGTATAACAATTTTTTTTTGGGGGGGGGGGGGGGGGGCAGGTACCTGAATAAAGATTAAAGAAACATTATTCCAGGAGATGCTTTACTTTAAATGACAATTTGAAATTTGAAGGAAACTATTCAAGAGATTCCAGGATCCAAGATACAGAGAAACATAATGTATATAGGCCTACCGTACCAATGGATGTAGGCCTAGGCTTACGGTGTACAATGGTAGAGCAGAGCATTATTTCCAGCTGTGAACACTAAGTAGCTATTTAACCAACCGTAAAAACCATTCATAGAAGTATGATTGCAGTCAGACCTCCTAGAAAACTATTACTAGATAATTTAATTAAGCTTGAAACTCTAAGCGTACGATGATGCATATTCTAATAAATCTCGTCCGGTTACGTAGAATGTATTACTTCGAAGTTCCTCTGAGGATTATAATAATCGCTGTGCATCACCCGTTTAATTTCCATCAACCAACAATGAGACAGGAAGTAGCACAACAATAATCTTAATTATATTACGGTGCCTATTTCAAATGGATCAATCGTGTTCACGACTCAAATCGAAAACCTCATTAATAAGAAACAATAATTCACAGAAACACAACGCGGTTTACATCATATTTTTATGATACTGATAAAAAAGTAACAATAGAGATAGATAGCCGCTTTTAAATTTTAAAATAAACAATAACTTTTACAAAATAGTATTTTTTGTAAATAAAATTACTCTGAAAGAATACTACGAAAAGAATGAGCAAATTCTATGCCTAGAAGTCCTTGAAAATACCAAAAGCCGTAGGTGAATGGAAACTATCGATATTGATTGAGGCTATTAATAATTAAGAAACATAAATTATTTATTATTGTTCTAGAGATCAGTTAAGCATGCTTACTTAGGTAGAAGTTAAAAACCGCTTTGAAGTAATTCAGTCAATTGCAGAAGACCATTCTACCGATTTAATATACCAGGATATAAAAAAGCACACAAGGAATCAGCCAAGAGACATATTCCCTTGAGCACCAAGCAAGACCCAGGCATGACTCATGTTACTTGTAAGAGAGAAGATTTTAAAATAGTCTACAAAGTAAAAACTGAACAACCGAAAACATAGTTAAAAACACAGGTTGAGAAAGCTAAAGATCTTAAGTGGCCTAGTTCAGTTCTACTACTAGTATCGGCATGCTGCATTGCAGCTGTTTCGAGGGTATACAGGAAGTTCAGTTCAGTTTCAGTGCGCTTTAGCGCCTATACTAAAAATCTCAAGAGAGACATATAAATGTTAATTGCACAGAGCCACATAATAATTAAAAGTAAACCGGAAAATATCCATTCCGAAATTATTATAACAAGAATTCCGGCGATTAAAACTGTTAAGTTCGGAGTTCATAAAATATATGTTTATCAAAATTATAATTATTAGGAATGCATAAAAATATGCATATATCCATCCCAAATAAAGAATGAATAATTAATAACTATTTATTAATATTTCGAGTTTGTCATTGAACTTTGAAAGTATTTTTATAAAGTTAGGTGTCTGAATTTACAATAAAATTACGAGTTGCCCAACAAAATACGAAGTTAATAAAGTAATACATCCCAAATAAAGGAGGCTACCCAAAAAAGTTAGAAGTTTCCAGAGGGAGCCATGTAGCTTTCGACGCAAGGATAGTGTTTCTAGAGGGAGCCATTTAGCTGTCCACGCAAGGATAGTGTTTCTAGAGGGAGCCATTTAGCTGTCCACGCAAGGATAGTGTTTCTAGAGGGAGCCATTAAGCTGTCGACGCAAGGATAGTGTTTCTAGAGGGAGCCATTTAGCTGTCCACGCAATGATAGTGTTTCTAGAGGGAGCCATTTAGCTGTCCACGCAAGGATAGTGTTTCTAGAGGGAGCCATTTAGCTGTCCACGCATGGATAGTGTTTCTAGAGGGACCCATTTAGCTGTCCACGCAAGGATAGTGTTTCTAGAGGGACCCATTTAGCTGTCCACGCAAGGATAGTGTTTCTAGAGGGACCCATTAAGCTGTCCACGCAAGGATAGTGTTTCTAGAGGGACCCATTAAGCTGTCCACGCAAGGATAGTGTTTCTAGAGGGAGCCATTTAGCTGTCCACGCAAGGATAGTGTTTCTAGAGGGAGCCATTTAGCTGTCCACGCATGGATAGTGTTTCTAGAGGGAGCCATTAAGCTGTCCACGCAAGGATAGTGTTTCTAGAGGGAGCCATTAAGCTGTCCACGCAAGGATAGTGTTTCTAGAGGGAGCCATTTAGCTGTCCACGCAATGATAGTGTTTCTAGAGGGAGCCATTTAGCTGTCCACGCATGGATAGTGTTTCTAGAGGGAGCCATTTAGCTGTCCACGCAATGATAGTGTTTCTAGAGGGAGCCATTTAGCTGTCCACGCAAGGATAGTGTTTCTAGAGGGAGCAATTTAGCTGTCCACGCAATGATAGTGTTTCTAGAGGGAGCCATTTAGCTGTCCACGCAAGGATAGTGTTTCTAGAGGGAGCCATTTAGCTGTCCACGCAAGGATAGTGTTTCTAGAGGGAGCCATTAAGCTGTCGACGCAAGGATAGTGTTTCTAGAGGGAGCCATTTAGCTGTCCACGCAATGATAGTGTTTCTAGAGGGAGCCATTTAGCTGTCCACGCAAGGATAGTGTTTCTAGAGGGAGCCATTTAGCTGTCCACGCAAGGATAGTGTTTCTAGAGGGAGGCATTTAGCTGTCCACGCATGGATAGTGTTTCTAGAGGGAGCCATTTAGCTGTCCACGCAAGGATAGTGTTTCTAGAGGGAGCCATTTAGCTGTCCACGCAAGGATAGTGTTTCTAGAGGGACCCATTAAGCTGTCCACGCAAGGATAGTGTTTCTAGAGGGAGCCATTTAGCTGTCCACGCAAGGATAGTGTTTCTAGAGGGACCCATTTAGCTGTCCACGCAAGGATAGTGTTTCTAGAGGGAGCCATTTAGCTGTCCACGCAATGATAGTGTTTCTAGAGGGAGCCATTTAGCTGTCCACGCAAGGATAGTGTTTCTAGAGGGAGCAATTTAGCTGTCCACGCAATGATAGTGTTTCTAGAGGGAGCCATTTAGCTGTCCACGCAAGGATAGTGTTTCTAGAGGGAGCCATTTAGCTGTCCACGCAAGGATAGTGTTTCTAGAGGGAGCCATTAAGCTGTCGACGCAAGGATAGTGTTTCTAGAGGGAGCCATTTAGCTGTCCACGCAATGATAGTGTTTCTAGAGGGAGCCATTTAGCTGTCCACGCAAGGATAGTGTTTCTAGAGGGAGCCATTTAGCTGTCCACGCAAGGATAGTGTTTCTAGAGGGAGGCATTTAGCTGTCCACGCATGGATAGTGTTTCTAGAGGGAGCCATTTAGCTGTCCACGCAAGGATAGTGTTTCTAGAGGGAGCCATTTAGCTGTCCACGCAAGGATAGTGTTTCTAGAGGGACCCATTAAGCTGTCCACGCAAGGATAGTGTTTCTAGAGGGAGCCATTTAGCTGTCCACGCAAGGATAGTGTTTCTAGAGGGACCCATTTAGCTGTCCACGCAAGGATAGTGTTTCTAGAGGGAGCCATTTAGCTGTCCACGCAAGGATAGTGTTTCTAGAGGGAGCCATTAAGCTGTCCACGCAAGGATAGTGTTTCTAGAGGGAGCCATTTAGCTGTCCACGCAAGGATAGTGTTTCTAGAGGGAGCCATTTAGCTGTCCACGCAAGGATAGTGTTTCTAGAGGGAGCCATTTAGCTGTCCACGCAATGATAGTGTTTCTAGAGGGAGCCATTTAGCTGTCCACGCAATGATAGTGTTTCTAGAGGGAGGCATTTAGCTGTCCACGCATGGATAGTGTTTCTAGAGGGAGCCATTTAGCTGTCCACGCAAGGATAGTGTTTCTAGAGGGACCCATTAAGCTGTCCACGCAAGGATAGTGTTTCTAGAGGGAGCCATTTAGCTGTCCACGCAAGGATAGTGTTTCTAGAGGGACCCATTTAGCTGTCCACGCAAGGATAGTGTTTCTAGAGGGAGCCATTTAGCTGTCCACGCAAGGATAGTGTTTCTAGAGGGACCCATTTAGCTGTCCACGCAAGGATAGTGTTTCTAGAGGGAGCCATTTAGCTGTCCACGCAAGGATAGTGTTTCTAGAGGGACCCATTTAGCTGTCCACGCAAGGATAGTGTTTCTAGAGGGAGCCATTTAGCTGTCCACGCAAGGATAGTGTTTCTAGAGGGAGCCATTTAGCTGTCCACGCAAGGATAGTGTTTCTAGAGGGAGCCATTTAGCTGTCCACGCAAGGATAGTGTTTCTAGAGGGAGCCATTTAGCTGTCCACGCAAGGATAGTGTTTCTAGAGGGAGCCATTTAGCTGTCCACGCAATGATAGTGTTTCTAGAGGGAGCCATTTAGCTGTCCACGCATGGATAGTGTTTCTAGAGGGAGCCATTTAGCTGTCCACGCAAGGATAGTGTTTCTAGAGGGACCCATTAAGCTGTCCACGCAAGGATAGTGTTTCTAGAGGGACCCATTTAGCTGTCCACGCAAGGATAGTGTTTCTAGAGGGAGCCATTTAGCTGTCCACGCAAGGATAGTGTTTCTAGAGGGAGCCATTTAGCTGTCCACGCAAGGATAGTGTTTCTAGAGGGAGCCATTTAGCTGTCCACGCAAGGATAGTGTTTCTAGAGGGAGCCATTTAGCTGTCCACGCAAGGATAGTGTTTCTAGAGGGAGCCATTTAGCTGTCCACGCAAGGATAGTGTTTCTAGAGGGAGCCATTTAGCTGTCCACGCAAGGATAGTGTTTCTAGAGGGAGCCATTTAGCTGTCCACGCAAGGATAGTGTTTCTAGAGGGAGCCATTTAGCTGTCCACGCAAGGATAGTGTTTCTAGAGGGAGCCATTAAGCTGTCCACGCAAGGATAGTGTTTCTAGAGGGAGCCATTTAGCTGTCCACGCAAGGATAGTGTTTCTAGAGGGAGCCATTTAGCTGTCCACGCAAGGATAGTGTTTCTAGAGGGAGCCATTTAGCTGTCCACGCAAGGATAGTGTTTCTAGAGGGAGCCATTTAGCTGTCCACGCAAGGATAGTGTTTCTAGAGGGAGCCATTTAGCTGTCCACGCAAGGATAGTGTTTCTAGAGGGAGCCATTTAGCTGTCCACGCAAGGATAGTGTTTCTAGAGGGAGCCATTTAGCTGTCCACGCAAGGATAGTGTTTCTAGAGGGAGCCATTTAGCTGTCCACGCAAGGATAGTGTTTCTAGAGGGAGCCATTTAGCTGTCCACGCAAGGATAGTGTTTCTAGAGGGAGCCATTTAGCTGTCCACGCAAGGATAGTGTTTCTAGAGGGAGCCATTTAGCTGTCCACGCAAGGATAGTGTTTCTAGAGGGAGCCATTTAGCTGTCCACGCAAGGATAGTGTTTCTAGAGGGAGCCATTTAGCTGTCCACGCAAGGATAGTGTTTCTAGAGGGACCCATTTAGCTGTCCACGCAAGGATAGTGTTTCTAGAGGGAGCCATTTAGCTGTCCACGCAAGGATAGTGTTTCTAGAGGGAGCCATTTAGCTGTCCACGCAAGGATAGTGTTTCTAGAGGGAGCCATTTAGCTGTCCACGCAAGGATAGTGTTTCTAGAGGGAGCCATTTAGCTGTCCACGCAAGGATAGTGTTTCTAGAGGGAGCCATTTAGCTGTCCACGCAAGGATAGTGTTTCTAGAGGGAGCCATTTAGCTGTCCACGCAAGGATAGTGTTTCTAGAGGGAGCCATTTAGCTGTCCACGCAAGGATAGTGTTTCTAGAGGGAGCCATTTAGCTGTCCACGCAAGGATAGTGTTTCTAGAGGGAGCCATTTAGCTGTCCACGCAAGGATAGTGTTTCTAGAGGGAGCCATTAAGCTGTCCACGCAAGGATAGTGTTTCTAGAGGGAGCCATTTAGCTGTCCACGCAAGGATAGTGTTTCTAGAGGGAGCCATTTAGCTGTCCACGCAAGGATAGTGTTTCTAGAGGGAGCCATTTAGCTGTCCACGCAAGGATAGTGTTTCTAGAGGGAGCCATTTAGCTGTCCACGCAAGGATAGTGTTTCTAGAGGGAGCCATTTAGCTGTCCACGCAAGGATAGTGTTTCTAGAGGGAGCCATTTAGCTGTCCACGCAAGGATAGTGTTTCTAGAGGGAGCCATTTAGCTGTCCACGCAAGGATAGTGTTTCTAGAGGGAGCCATTTAGCTGTCCACGCAAGGATAGTGTTTCTAGAGGGAGCCATTTAGCTGTCCACGCAAGGATAGTGTTTCTAGAGGGAGCCATTTAGCTGTCCACGCAAGGATAGTGTTTCTAGAGGGAGCCATTTAGCTGTCCACGCAAGGATAGTGTTTCTAGAGGGAGCCATTTAGCTGTCCACGCAAGGATAGTGTTTCTAGAGGGAGCCATTTAGCTGTCCACGCAAGGATAGTGTTTCTAGAGGGAGCCATTTAGCTGTCCACGCAAGGATAGTGTTTCTAGAGGGAGCCATTTAGCTGTCCACGCAAGGATAGTGTTTCTAGAGGGAGCCATTTAGCTGTCCACGCAAGGATAGTGTTTCTAGAGGGAGCCATTTAGCTGTCCACGCAAGGATAGTGTTTCTAGAGGGAGCCATTTAGCTGTCCACGCAAGGATAGTGTTTCTAGAGGGAGCCATTTAGCTGTCCACGCAAGGATAGTGTTTCTAGAGGGAGCCATTTAGCTGTCCACGCAAGGATAGTGTTTCTAGAGGGAGCCATTTAGCTGTCCACGCAAGGATAGTGTTTCTAGAGGGAGCCATTTAGCTGTCCACGCAAGGATAGTGTTTCTAGAGGGAGCCATTTAGCTGTCCACGCAAGGATAGTGTTTCTAGAGGGAGCCATTTAGCTGTCCACGCAAGGATAGTGTTTCTAGAGGGAGCCATTTAGCTGTCCACGCAAGGATAGTGTTTCTAGAGGGAGCCATTTAGCTGTCCACGCAAGGATAGTGTTTCTAGAGGGAGCCATTTAGCTGTCCACGCAAGGATAGTGTTTCTAGAGGGAGCCATTTAGCTGTCCACGCAAGGATAGTGTTTCTAGAGGGAGCCATTTAGCTGTCCACGCAAGGATAGTGTTTCTAGAGGGAGCCATTTAGCTGTCCACGCAAGGATAGTGTTTCTAGAGGGAGCCATTTAGCTGTCCACGCAAGGATAGTGTTTCTAGAGGGAGCCATTTAGCTGTCCACGCAAGGATAGTGTTTCTAGAGGGAGCCATTTAGCTGTCCACGCAAGGATAGTGTTTCTAGAGGGAGCCATTTAGCTGTCCACGCAAGGATAGTGTTTCTAGAGGGAGCCATTTAGCTGTCCACGCAAGGATAGTGTTTCTAGAGGGAGCCATTTAGCTGTCCACGCAAGGATAGTGTTTCTAGAGGGAGCCATTTAGCTGTCCACGCAAGGATAGTGTTTCTAGAGGGAGCCATTTAGCTGTCCACGCAAGGATAGTGTTTCTAGAGGGAGCCATTTAGCTGTCCACGCAAGGATAGTGTTTCTAGAGGGAGCCATTTAGCTGTCCACGCAAGGATAGTGTTTCTAGAGGGAGCCATTTAGCTGTCCACGCAAGGATAGTGTTTCTAGAGGGAGCCATTTAGCTGTCCACGCAAGGATAGTGTTTCTAGAGGGAGCCATTTAGCTGTCCACGCAAGGATAGTGTTTCTAGAGGGAGCCATTTAGCTGTCCACGCAAGGATAGTGTTTCTAGAGGGAGCCATTTAGCTGTCCACGCAAGGATAGTGTTTCTAGAGGGAGCCATTTAGCTGTCCACGCAAGGATAGTGTTTCTAGAGGGAGCCATTTAGCTGTCCACGCAAGGATAGTGTTTCTAGAGGGAGCCATTTAGCTGTCCACGCAAGGATAGTGTTTCTAGAGGGAGCCATTTAGCTGTCCACGCAAGGATAGTGTTTCTAGAGGGAGCCATTTAGCTGTCCACGCAAGGATAGTGTTTCTAGAGGGAGCCATTTAGCTGTCCACGCAAGGATAGTGTTTCTAGAGGGAGCCATTTAGCTGTCCACGCAAGGATAGTGTTTCTAGAGGGAGCCATTTAGCTGTCCACGCAAGGATAGTGTTTCTAGAGGGAGCCATTTAGCTGTCCACGCAAGGATAGTGTTTCTAGAGGGAGCCATTTAGCTGTCCACGCAAGGATAGTGTTTCTAGAGGGAGCCATTTAGCTGTCCACGCAAGGATAGTGTTTCTAGAGGGAGCCATTTAGCTGTCCACGCAAGGATAGTGTTTCTAGAGGGAGCCATTTAGCTGTCCACGCAAGGATAGTGTTTCTAGAGGGAGCCATTTAGCTGTCCACGCAAGGATAGTGTTTCTAGAGGGAGCCATTTAGCTGTCCACGCAAGGATAGTGTTTCTAGAGGGAGCCATTTAGCTGTCCACGCAAGGATAGTGTTTCTAGAGGGAGCCATTTAGCTGTCCACGCAAGGATAGTGTTTCTAGAGGGAGCCATTTAGCTGTCCACGCAAGGATAGTGTTTCTAGAGGGAGCCATTTAGCTGTCCACGCAAGGATAGTGTTTCTAGAGGGAGCCATTTAGCTGTCCACGCAAGGATAGTGTTTCTAGAGGGAGCCATTTAGCTGTCCACGCAAGGATAGTGTTTCTAGAGGGAGCCATTTAGCTGTCCACGCAAGGATAGTGTTTCTAGAGGGAGCCATTTAGCTGTCCACGCAAGGATAGTGTTTCTAGAGGGAGCCATTTAGCTGTCCACGCAAGGATAGTGTTTCTAGAGGGAGCCATTTAGCTGTCCACGCAAGGATAGTGTTTCTAGAGGGAGCCATTTAGCTGTCCACGCAAGGATAGTGTTTCTAGAGGGAGCCATTTAGCTGTCCACGCAAGGATAGTGTTTCTAGAGGGAGCCATTTAGCTGTCCACGCAAGGATAGTGTTTCTAGAGGGAGCCATTTAGCTGTCCACGCAAGGATAGTGTTTCTAGAGGGAGCCATTTAGCTGTCCACGCAAGGATAGTGTTTCTAGAGGGAGCCATTTAGCTGTCCACGCAAGGATAGTGTTTCTAGAGGGAGCCATTTAGCTGTCCACGCAAGGATAGTGTTTCTAGAGGGAGCCATTTAGCTGTCCACGCAAGGATAGTGTTTCTAGAGGGAGCCATTTAGCTGTCCACGCAAGGATAGTGTTTCTAGAGGGAGCCATTTAGCTGTCCACGCAAGGATAGTGTTTCTAGAGGGAGCCATTTAGCTGTCCACGCAAGGATAGTGTTTCTAGAGGGAGCCATTTAGCTGTCCACGCAAGGATAGTGTTTCTAGAGGGAGCCATTTAGCTGTCCACGCAAGGATAGTGTTTCTAGAGGGAGCCATTTAGCTGTCCACGCAAGGATAGTGTTTCTAGAGGGAGCCATTTAGCTGTCCACGCAAGGATAGTGTTTCTAGAGGGAGCCATTTAGCTGTCCACGCAAGGATAGTGTTTCTAGAGGGAGCCATTTAGCTGTCCACGCAAGGATAGTGTTTCTAGAGGGAGCCATTTAGCTGTCCACGCAAGGATAGTGTTTCTAGAGGGAGCCATTTAGCTGTCCACGCAAGGATAGTGTTTCTAGAGGGAGCCATTTAGCTGTCCACGCAAGGATAGTGTTTCTAGAGGGAGCCATTTAGCTGTCCACGCAAGGATAGTGTTTCTAGAGGGAGCCATTTAGCTGTCCACGCAAGGATAGTGTTTCTAGAGGGAGCCATTTAGCTGTCCACGCAAGGATAGTGTTTCTAGAGGGAGCCATTTAGCTGTCCACGCAAGGATAGTGTTTCTAGAGGGAGCCATTTAGCTGTCCACGCAAGGATAGTGTTTCTAGAGGGAGCCATTTAGCTGTCCACGCAAGGATAGTGTTTCTAGAGGGAGCCATTTAGCTGTCCACGCAAGGATAGTGTTTCTAGAGGGAGCCATTTAGCTGTCCACGCAAGGATAGTGTTTCTAGAGGGAGCCATTTAGCTGTCCACGCAAGGATAGTGTTTCTAGAGGGAGCCATTTAGCTGTCCACGCAAGGATAGTGTTTCTAGAGGGAGCCATTTAGCTGTCCACGCAAGGATAGTGTTTCTAGAGGGAGCCATTTAGCTGTCCACGCAAGGATAGTGTTTCTAGAGGGAGCCATTTAGCTGTCCACGCAAGGATAGTGTTTCTAGAGGGAGCCATTTAGCTGTCCACGCAAGGATAGTGTTTCTAGAGGGAGCCATTTAGCTGTCCACGCAAGGATAGTGTTTCTAGAGGGAGCCATTTAGCTGTCCACGCAAGGATAGTGTTTCTAGAGGGAGCCATTTAGCTGTCCACGCAAGGATAGTGTTTCTAGAGGGAGCCATTTAGCTGTCCACGCAAGGATAGTGTTTCTAGAGGGAGCCATTTAGCTGTCCACGCAAGGATAGTGTTTCTAGAGGGAGCCATTTAGCTGTCCACGCAAGGATAGTGTTTCTAGAGGGAGCCATTTAGCTGTCCACGCAAGGATAGTGTTTCTAGAGGGAGCCATTTAGCTGTCCACGCAAGGATAGTGTTTCTAGAGGGAGCCATTTAGCTGTCCACGCAAGGATAGTGTTTCTAGAGGGAGCCATTTAGCTGTCCACGCAAGGATAGTGTTTCTAGAGGGAGCCATTTAGCTGTCCACGCAAGGATAGTGTTTCTAGAGGGAGCCATTTAGCTGTCCACGCAAGGATAGTGTTTCTAGAGGGAGCCATTTAGCTGTCCACGCAAGGATAGTGTTTCTAGAGGGAGCCATTTAGCTGTCCACGCAAGGATAGTGTTTCTAGAGGGAGCCATTTAGCTGTCCACGCAAGGATAGTGTTTCTAGAGGGAGCCATTTAGCTGTCCACGCAAGGATAGTGTTTCTAGAGGGAGCCATTTAGCTGTCCACGCAAGGATAGTGTTTCTAGAGGGAGCCATTTAGCTGTCCACGCAAGGATAGTGTTTCTAGAGGGAGCCATTTAGCTGTCCACGCAAGGATAGTGTTTCTAGAGGGAGCCATTTAGCTGTCCACGCAAGGATAGTGTTTCTAGAGGGAGCCATTTAGCTGTCCACGCAAGGATAGTGTTTCTAGAGGGAGCCATTTAGCTGTCCACGCAAGGATAGTGTTTCTAGAGGGAGCCATTTAGCTGTCCACGCAAGGATAGTGTTTCTAGAGGGAGCCATTTAGCTGTCCACGCAAGGATAGTGTTTCTAGAGGGAGCCATTTAGCTGTCCACGCAAGGATAGTGTTTCTAGAGGGAGCCATTTAGCTGTCCACGCAAGGATAGTGTTTCTAGAGGGAGCCATTTAGCTGTCCACGCAAGGATAGTGTTTCTAGAGGGAGCCATTTAGCTGTCCACGCAAGGATAGTGTTTCTAGAGGGAGCCATTTAGCTGTCCACGCAAGGATAGTGTTTCTAGAGGGAGCCATTTAGCTGTCCACGCAAGGATAGTGTTTCTAGAGGGAGCCATTTAGCTGTCCACGCAAGGATAGTGTTTCTAGAGGGAGCCATTTAGCTGTCCACGCAAGGATAGTGTTTCTAGAGGGAGCCATTTAGCTGTCCACGCAAGGATAGTGTTTCTAGAGGGAGCCATTTAGCTGTCCACGCAAGGATAGTGTTTCTAGAGGGAGCCATTTAGCTGTCCACGCAAGGATAGTGTTTCTAGAGGGAGCCATTTAGCTGTCCACGCAAGGATAGTGTTTCTAGAGGGAGCCATTTAGCTGTCCACGCAAGGATAGTGTTTCTAGAGGGAGCCATTTAGCTGTCCACGCAAGGATAGTGTTTCTAGAGGGAGCCATTTAGCTGTCCACGCAAGGATAGTGTTTCTAGAGGGAGCCATTTAGCTGTCCACGCAAGGATAGTGTTTCTAGAGGGAGCCATTTAGCTGTCCACGCAAGGATAGTGTTTCTAGAGGGAGCCATTTAGCTGTCCACGCAAGGATAGTGTTTCTAGAGGGAGCCATTTAGCTGTCCACGCAAGGATAGTGTTTCTAGAGGGAGCCATTTAGCTGTCCACGCAAGGATAGTGTTTCTAGAGGGAGCCATTTAGCTGTCCACGCAAGGATAGTGTTTCTAGAGGGAGCCATTTAGCTGTCCACGCAAGGATAGTGTTTCTAGAGGGAGCCATTTAGCTGTCCACGCAAGGATAGTGTTTCTAGAGGGAGCCATTTAGCTGTCCACGCAAGGATAGTGTTTCTAGAGGGAGCCATTTAGCTGTCCACGCAAGGATAGTGTTTCTAGAGGGAGCCATTTAGCTGTCCACGCAAGGATAGTGTTTCTAGAGGGAGCCATTTAGCTGTCCACGCAAGGATAGTGTTTCTAGAGGGAGCCATTTAGCTGTCCACGCAAGGATAGTGTTTCTAGAGGGAGCCATTTAGCTGTCCACGCAAGGATAGTGTTTCTAGAGGGAGCCATTTAGCTGTCCACGCAAGGATAGTGTTTCTAGAGGGAGCCATTTAGCTGTCCACGCAAGGATAGTGTTTCTAGAGGGAGCCATTTAGCTGTCCACGCAAGGATAGTGTTTCTAGAGGGAGCCATTTAGCTGTCCACGCAAGGATAGTGTTTCTAGAGGGAGCCATTTAGCTGTCCACGCAAGG